>JARHVA010007602.1:397500-457500 GCA_037957365.1 Torreya grandis | reverse complement strand
CGCCATCATGGGAGAAAAAACAAAATGAATCCTTGGTTATTGAGCTATAGGCATTAGGATTTATTTCTTAGTTTATATTCTATTATTAAATTTTAGTTTAATATAGAAAGTTTCATTGAGAGTCTTGCTAGAGTATATACAGATGGTGGTATGTCTTTCCATACCCACATGGATCTGTGTTGTGGCCTGGAATAGAATGAGGGTTTGTGTGTGTGTAGTTTGTATGAAACCATTTTATGGTGCTCTAGTTTTTATTAGTTAGTTGGTTATTTTTTGATTTTATTACGCCATAATGATTTTTTGGCTGTAGCTTTAATGAATTTTTGGTTGTATTATTTGGAGAAATTTTTATTTTATACATATTTTAGGCTAAGCGTTTGATTTGTATAATATGTATGCATTTTCCATATATGCTAGTGATGTGGAAACTTTCCCCAATTTGACTTTGCCACTTAGTAAAAAAATTACTTTTGTTAGTTAGAAACTATTTATGTACATCTCATTGTTGGATGTTCTTATGGGTATGGATTGTAATACAATTATCTTGTATTTGACTCATGTCACAAATATAATGAAACATTGGCTATAGCTTTTAACAGTGTGTAAGTTTTTTTTATATAAACCCTCATGTTGATGTTATGGTCATGATGGCATAGGTTTTCACTTAAAGTAAAATAGTGTTATTTAGATATTTCTTATTGAGTTGTGTTTATTCATTGTATGAAAATATTTGGCTTTAATCAACAAACTATGAAATCTTAACACTAGGAATTAACATTTGGGCTGATCTACTTATTGTGCATTCATAATGTGATTATGTAGTTTTAATAAATAATTATTTCCCATTAGTGATAGTACTTGTTGATCTTGTGGTGATTATGGTTTGTATGATTTGGTATGTAAGATATGAAATAGGGAAATTAGTGTACAACTACTTAGTTGTGCTTTTATATGGTAAGACACAATTGATTATATGAGGAAATTTTGAAGTTGCATTTGTTGTGTTCTTACTAGTAAAGCTTATATTGAAATTTAATTTTGAATAAATATTGTTATTAAAGGTTATTTTGGCAATGACAAGTGGTACTATTGATATTGGCCTTTCTCACATATCTTACTTTGGCATCACCTTTTATTAGTGGTGGCTATAAATCCTTAAATTTTTTATGTTTAAGAAAGAGGTGCTCAATTACCATATGTATTCTACTATGTTATTCTACTTTAGATGGTAGCACTCACTTGTGAGAAAATGAATTGTTGAAATAAAAAAATATCTATGATTAGATTAGGGTTGGAGCTTCTTGGTTATTTTATACTATCATATGCTTGTTACATTCATTGTTGATCTTGTCCATTATGATCTACTTCGGTATACTTTATCCTGCTTGTTCAGAGGTTTTATATGATAAGTGCATTGATGATAACTTTTTTGAAAAATATAATATAGCAGTAGATATTATGGGCTACCCAAAATTTGTTAATGTGAAATTAAGTTTATTTGATTATCTCCCTCTTGTTAATGTAGACTTGTATTATTAAAACAAAAATTTAATTTCCAAAATGATCAATAGGGAGGAAAGTCACATTGCCATCCTTATAATGACATAATTATTTTCACCCTTTTGGTTTAGGTATGATATTTTAGTTTATTCCTCCATTTATTTATTTTGTTTCCTAATTAACTTACCACCTTTTGAATGATGTGTTCACCATTTTTAATCCACAAAGGGTTTGAAGATGATAAAGTTGTTGGTTAAGTTATTGTAATGAAATAATTATTGAAGTTGACATAAATTACATTGATTGCCTAAATTAAATATTTATATTTATTTGATAGCACAATAGGTTCCTTGCTCATATGCCTTCAGGATTTCATACATATTCATATGTTAAAACTATCAAACTTTGATATTTTTTCGAGCTATTGTATCAATCCTATTCTTGTGATATTAAGATTTGGTGGTATAGTCTTTGGTTTACAACAACCTTTATATCCATAAGTTTTTTGTCTATACTTATAAATGACATCCTTATATTAAGGATTGATTAAGTTATAGAAAATTTGTATATTAGAGTGATTCAAAATTGAGCATGGTTAATTTTAAGTTATTGGAATTACCTCATTTTGAGGAGGGTTACCCATGTGGTTTGGTAGACACTGTCTATGATAACCATGGATAGAGTATTTATACATATGGGTTAATGTTATTCAACTTATCTCAAGTATTAAATTATGTTATTGAGATGATTATGCTATCCATTTTCTTGGTGGTTAGTTGTGTGTGTGTGTGTGTGTGTGTGTGTGTGTGTGTGTGTGTGTGTGTGTGTGTGTGTGTGTGTGTGTGTGTGTGTGTGTGTGTGTGCGTGCGTGCGTGTGCGTGTGTGTGTGTGTGTGTGTGTGTGTGTGTGTGTGTGTGTGTGTGCGTGTGTGTGTGCGCACGCGTGTGTGTGCATGTGCATGCATGCGTTCCAACATTCCTAGTCTTATGAACAACTATTGACTAGGCAATTTAGTGTAGAGATTTAATTCATATCTATAAAGATACTATGTTATGGCTTGTGGGAAACTTCTTTTATGACATTAATTCAGTAGTTCATACTCCCACCTTTATTTATGGATCAGGATTAATGGATATATTTGTCACATGATACTCCCTTTGCTAATATTGAATGATAATACAAACATATTCCATTTTAGTAGTGTAAATGTCAAAGTGTTAGTTAATTGAAAAAATAATGAATCGATCATTATTGTCTTATAAAGGTGTAAATTCATCCATGATTAATGGTTGTCACTGTGACTTATGGGATGAAGCTTACAAGATGAATGTGATTTTAATTGGAAAATTACTCTTGGTATGCATGGATTGACCATGTGTCAAGAATACTTTATATGGAAGCTAGCTATCTGATAATACAAACTATATCTATCCTAAATTTATGATTTTGAATGCAGCCTAATGGTTGGATTGTCATCCACATAAGTCATTATTATTTTTGGATAAATCATTCATTTTTCTTATTTAAAGGAATTTGAATGGACTATTAATGTAATACCATTATGGTCATAGAATTACTTACACAATCCTAATTTGGTAGTACTACTATTGCCGGTTCATTTCTAACAACTAGTGCTCATCTCTATATTGAGTAATAATCTCATATAGACAAGTCTTTGTGTTTATAATGGTATGGTTAAGGACACTATGTCCTTTTCATCATGTATACTTTTGCTTGGTGAATGTTATTTATTCATGTTGTTTAAAGAAATATGGTTATCTAATACCATTATAACCATTTTCCTTTTTTTGTGGCCATATATGGTAAGATGGCATTCACCAAGCAATAAAACATGGGTTCCATGACCCCTAAGATTATGGGTCATGGCATTATGATCTAATGAGGTAAAAACTGAACTGGTCCTCACTTATTAGATCACAAGGTTCCATGTTCATAGTCTTTTGTTGGGTCACTTTGGTAGAGGATTGATGTTAGCTACTGGTTGATCTTAAAATGTTGTAAGGTTCGCATAATCCAAGAATTGGTTTGATGGTACCTTGGCTCTCCTATTAGGACATGTTATATTTATTATGGTACATTATTTTATTGAGATTATAGGTTTTATAATGGCTAGTAAGACTATTGTTGCTATGTTAAATCTTTACTCGGGGTCACTAACCATTTTTAAGGATACCCAAGGGCTTGAGCTAATCTTCTTGTCTTGTGAGTTGTCAAGTCATAACTGTATAAGGTTATTATAGGCTTATATTGGCTTGAGAATGCTTGGGTGGTCCGATGGGGAAACTAAGTGCCTTTTAAAGGTTTGATGGCTATTATCATGGACTCTGACACTAATACCCCTTGAATGGTGTACCATCCTTTAGGTAACCCCATTTTTAATGGAATTCTCTAATGATGCTAATCCTAGCATAAGTATCTCCTTGATCCAATACGTTTATGAGTTATCTACTTAGTTTTGAAATATTATGATGACTGTATCATGTATGGTAAAGTTGTATAATGGATTCTACATATAGTTCTATTGTGCACTCTATTAACAATTCCCAAAAAAAATTCAAAATTATTTTTATATTCAAACAAAATAGAAATAAATCGACAAGTTTATAGTTCTAATTTTAAATTATTTAAACCTACCATTCTTCTAGATAAACCCCCTTCAACCTTTCTATAATTCAAAAAAATTAAAAATTGAAAACATCATCATTTCTACTCCTAATACCTAGTGGTATATGAAAAAAAATTAGTAATAATAAATACCCATATATGCCCTCACGATAAATTAGATTTATGACTATCACTATTTATAAAATCACTTTCATGAAGGCCATTTTCTAAAATATACATAAATCCCTATCAAAATTTCCATTAATCATGATAATATTTCTATTTTTTATTTCAGGCATTATGGGGTCAGAACAGATTCATTTAAGCATGTTTACACTTATAGGAATCCACGTACTAGAATAAGCATTCTATTCAAATCCAATCAAATAGGTAGATTTAAATTTGGGCGATGAATATGATCATGATTCCATGGAAATGACATGTGGTATCCTTTGGTGTGTTCGTGTTGCAGGGTTGAAGTGTTGGTAGTGGAAGTGTGTTTTCCATCCGATAATTTAGGTGGTAGATATCAAAAGTTGTTGGGACAGTAAATTGATTAAAGAAAATTATTTTAGTTTTTTATCGGAAAGGATGTTCAAAACCTATAAATTTTTGGTGTTTTTTTTTTTACTTCAACACTTTGTTTTAATTATTCATTCTAATATATCTACATGCATAGATGAGGCTTTGGGTATACAATAATTATGGGGTGGTTTAAGTGTAAATCTATTTTCTACATGAATCGGAAAATGATATTATATGTCTAATTTTTAATTCTAAGAACAATTTAATATTTTTCACTGATAAATTTTACATAAAATAGTTATTGATAATTTTTTAAATCTTTTTAGCACAAATTGTTAGTTTGTAGAGGTAAGAGTCATAAACATAGAGACAATTTATGGTTATTATTTCATTTTTTGAAATTCATAATGCCAAATTTTTATTTCATTAAGATGTAATGGAAATTGAAAAAGGGTTTTAGATAGTATATTTCATGTTATATTGAATTTTAAATAACTTTTAATTTTGATGGATAGACATGCATGGACCATATTTTGGCTTTTTATTGATTGGAAGGTCATTCATTTCTAATTATGTTTATGGTAAAAAATATGTTTATAGTTATCTCTATTTTTTTTGGTACAAAGTAAAAATGATTTTTATTTATTATCTAGTATATTATATATTAATAGTGTAATATATTTTATTATATAAAATGATGGTCGATATTAAAAGATGGGTTCATATAGTTTTTCACTTTGTTGAATGTATTTTTTATATTCGACATGCATAAATAAGAGTTTACCAATTAATAATTGTTAATTCATTTTCTATATTTAAAATAATATTTTTCATGGAAAATATTTTTGTATAGTTGTTTCTATCACTTTCATGAAGGCCATTTTCTAAAATATACCACTGACTAGGTAAAAAGAATGAAAGGTCTAGACATCACCAAATTTAATTATTGACAATAATTGTTATTTTACATCATTTGAAAGGCTATGAAAAGTTTTTTTTTACTTTGGATTTCACACAGTGAAACATTCAATTGTATTATTCAATATGATAGCTCTGTGTATAGAAAACAAATTGTGTATACAATTATTGTGAGCATTTTAAATCTCCACCTTGTTTCTTTGCATGAATGAAATGAGAATATTTTATATTTATAAGTTTCATTACTCACACTAATACACATTTTTTTAGTACAGTTTATAGTTGAAAATATTTTTGGATGGTTGTATTTATGGTCATGACTCAAATATTTGGTTTTCAAAGGTGAGAGCCATAAAATTTGAATTTATTTATAGTTATGATTTTGTTTGTTGGCCATTATTAAAGAAGTGTTTCATTTTCTCAAGATGATAATGGATTTCAAGAATGATTTTTATATATTATTTGTGTGTTGTTTTAGGTTTTAAATTCCATGTAGTTTTAATAAGTTGATATGTATAGACCATAGTTTGTCTATGGAGTTGTTGGAAGTTATTATTTTCAAATAATGTGTCTGATGAAATATTTATGTGAATACTTATCTCAGTCATTTTAGAGGAAAGGATAATATATATAATTTTTTTGTGGCATCCATTGGTGTTGTAGTATTTTATTTTATTTAGTATGAAAATGGAGTTTCGAAGTGGGTTTTAGAGAGTTTTTTAATGTTTTAATTGGTGTCAAAAGTCATGTAGTTTTGATAATTTTATGCGTACATTTCAAATTTTTAGAATGTTCTTTTTTTTGGTTGATTTTTTTAGTAAAGTTTTGTTGTATAAATTATCCATATATAGTTATCTCTGTTATTATGGTGGAAAGGATCAATTTTCAAGGGGTAGATGCTTTAAATTAGAAACCACTTTTGATTATGATTTATTTCATTAGGTTTTGGTAATGAATTTATTTTTTTTAAATTTTTAAGATGACAATGGATATCAAAAATCCTCTAAAAAAAATATAAAAACATTATTCCATCTCTAGTGCCATTTTAATGAATAAAAAATTATTTTTAGGATTATGGTTCTTCTTAAGGTTAATTTAGGAATATCTTGTAGGTTTGAAACATTGTGTGGTTTGGATAGATATCCAAAGACAGATAATAGATATAGAATGCAAACATTTCCAAGTGATTGTGGTGAAATTATTATTTTTGTTTCAATTTCATTATTGACACACACACAAACAAGGTTTGTAGGATAAAAAATATGTGTATATTTATCTCTATTCTTGGGATGAAAAACTTTAAATTATTATTTTTTTCATTGGTGTTAATTCTGTTGTGCAAAATAATTTTATTAGCATAATGAAACATTAACTTTACTTATTTTTAAGAATAATAAATGTTTTTTTTTTTAATGATTTGTTGTGCATAAACCATTGACTAATTGTTTGAGCTTGAATTAGTATTTTTATGTGAATGCCATGATAATTTTAGTTTTTTCCAGGTTTTGATTTTGAAGATAATATACATTTTTTTTTTGGGGGACATGATAAGATTTAGGGTGGAAGTTTATCTTTGTGACATAAACTTATGGATTTCAAATTTCATGTAATATTGATATTTTAATGCGTATAAATAAGAGATTCTAGATGTAGCCTTTGTTAAGTCCATTTTATCTTGAATAAGGATTACAAAAGATAATATATGTGTACAATTGTCTGAGTTGTCATGACTGAATTATTATACTTTGAAGGGTGAGATCCATTAATATAGAAATAATTTACGGTAGTGGTTTTGATTGTTAGGTTTTTGTTAATGTAGCATTTTGAGTCTTTACAATGACAATGGACATTGAACAGGAGTTTTAAATATTTTTTATGGACTTTTTTGGAGAAATAAAATGTTCATGGCTCTTTGTAGATAGAGATGAAAATAAAGATTGGAAATGGACTTCAGATAGTTTTTTTTTAGTTTTTTTCGAGTAATCAAATATTCTCATATCTTATTGCAGTTTATGTAATAGAATAGGTTATGGAAGAATATGTGGATCTCTTATTTCTTGTATGCACTCAATCTTGGTTTATTTTATAAAGGATATGTTTTTTCCCAATGAGGTGATAATATTTAATCAATGAAATTAATTATATATTTTTCAATGGGCGTTAACATATGAAATTAAACCTACCATAAATAACATTGCATTCCATCCATGATCGATTTTCCACACTAGATGTTGAAGAATTAATATGATCATATTTTTTAACTTCTAATGTGTGACATACATTGGTATGAGTGACTTGCATGAACGTATTGTGGTTTTTCAATGGAATTTTTTTCGACCATTTAGGTGATGGAAGATATAGGAGGGTTAGTGGTTAATAATTTTCTTCACTAAATATTATTTTTTTATTTTACCTTTTGAAAGTATCATGTGTAAATGTTGTAATTTTTTCACACTTTGAAATAATCAATTTTCTTATTATGTGGGATGGTGAAGTTCTCTCCATATAATTGATTGAACGACATAGACTAGAGATTTGTAATACAATAATAATCAAGTAACTAAGGGTCTAATGAGTGTCTAACTGTGAATGTCTTGAGAATAATTAGTCTGTTTAAAATATTTATGAAGAAAAATATTTTTAGATGGTAATAGCCATGAATTTTCAAATAATTTATGGATATAATTTTTTTTTTGGTATTGAAATGTTTTCTATTTTTTCAAATGTCCATATCAGTTGTTAGTCATTATTTATACCTGCTAAATACTGATCAAGTTTATTAAAGTTATTTCTTCTTCTTAAAAAATATTGACAAATATGAACGGATATATATATATATATATATATATATATATATATATATATATATATATATATATTTAAATTTTTTATTTTTTACATGTTTCTAGTATATGGTATGTAATCATATTCACATACATTACATGAAAGGGTGAGATATATACATTTGTTTTTGTTTATGCCATAGTGCTAGAGATGAATTGGACTTAGACCATATTTTAAAATTTTGGTAAAGTTATTGGAACCTAATATTATGTACTTTATATATTTGTTTTGTATGTGACTATAATTTCATTGTGTTTATTCTTATATTTTTGGAATGTTTTTTTGGGGTAATATAATATAATTTATATAATTATATGTGACTAGTTGGTATAATCATTTTTAAGTACTTGTATCAAGGTATTCAATATTTTTTAAAGGTGCAAAACATATATATATAAACTATTTTTTATTCTTATAAGCTTGAAGATACCTTATAAATTCATTTCATCTCTAATTTTTGTCTAATTTTTTAAGTAATTATAATTTATATATATGTTGAATTTGATTACATTTATTATTTACATGTAACTCAAAAAATAATTTTTGTGAATAAATTATTACATGTATTGATATAAGGTTTGTAAAATATATAAAATTAATTTCTGCTTATGAGATCAAATATGAAATGAAAAAAATAAAAGATGGTATTCATAATGTTTTTCTTTTCATTTATATGATCTTTTAATTTTTAATTTGGAAGCTTATTTATTGAAACCATAAATTCATCATCACATCTAAAGATGTTATTCTATTCATGCTCGCTAATATTAAGGTCATAAACTTAAATTAGAATATTATCGTTAGAAAGAATTCAAAACTTGGTTAGGATATGTAACATGTTAGATGAAAGGACATGTGAAAGTATGTGATTAAAATGATTGAGATATCATAAATAAATATCACAATTATTATTTTAATTTTGAAAAGGTAAAATATATATGCAAATATAGTATTAGGTTTGTAACAATTAATAATAAATAATGGAATCCAATTAGAAAAACTTGCTCCCACCTTGCAGTTTTAAAATTTATTTATGTCACTTTAGCATGCTAAATTAATATCTCTTAAATAAATTTTTTTAATGGGTTGATAATAATATTTAATAATGTAGCATTATTGGTAACATATATATATATATATATATATATATATATATATATATATATATAATAATGAGAAGCTTGGGAATCCATTGAAGCATCAAGAAAGTATCACTATGAAAAACCTTTAGGTTAGTGTATACATGTTATATATATGCACTTTCTTCATCCCATTGTAATGATAAGTGATTATTAGTATTTACAGGTCAGATTATTGTTATAATTAGGTCATATGTATGTAATAATTTAGGATTTCTAATTGGACAAATATAGGTCTTGGAGATTTCCAATCTAATATTCAAACATCACATAAGTAATGTTGTTGAAAACTTTCAGGTCCATATATATATATATATATATATATATATATATATATATGTATGTATGTATGTATGTATGTATGTATGTATGTATGTATGTGTATATGTATATGTATATGTATATGTATATATATAATGTCAAGTGATTATTTGTACATATAGGTTAAATTATGGTATTTTGATTTACACCCAAGAATCATTAAATATATTTCACATGATTGTAATATTCAAAGTTGGTAATATTATTAAGGCTTGATTCCTTGAGGATAAGCCTATCACTAAAGTAAATTATTTATTAGGGTTGGAGATTGATCATTTATTCTTGATTATTGAATGGGAAAAATAACATGTGATATTTGAGAACATATACATGTGTAATTGTCTCTATTTATTATTAAAATAAACATTTCAAAATAAAAGATTAAGTATTGGGTTTTTATTGATTTTTTATAATTTATTTTGTTTTATGAAATAAAATTTAGGTGAGATGTTTTTGCCATATGTTTGAAGGCACATTTTATATGAGGTTTAAAAATGTATTATATAATATTTTAATTTTATTTTGGAATTTACTATCATAAGTGAATCTAACATTTGCCTAAATTATATTTATGATGTCTACTCAAAATGGTTTGTAATAACAAAGTGGGATAAATATGTTTTTTTCTTACATATGTCACATGTAAGTTTAATTAGGGAATATTTATTTAATATTTTGACTTAGATACATGTGTAATTATATCTATTTATTATAAAAATAATTAATTTGAAATAAAAGATTCGGTATTAAGTTGTTATTCACTCTTTATATTTTCTTTTTGTTTTCTTAGATACAATTTGGGTGAGATGTTTTGGTTAGATGTTTAAAGGAAGATTTTATATGAGGTTGAAAATTTTATTCTACATGTAATTAATTTCATGGCAGAGTTTTGTATCATAAATGAAAATGAGTTATAAATTTTATATTAGACTTGTCTGTATCGATTCACCCAATTTATCATTATGTTGTTTGCTTGAAATGATTTCTAATAAAAAAGTGGGCTAATTTTTTTTTCTTATGTCAATATGTCTCTCTGTATATATAGTTTCTTATTACCATTATAATTTCATGTGGTTATCAATATAGATAAGTTAGATTATAGCCTTTTATGTCACTACAATTTTTAAGATATTCTACATGATTGTGATAGTTGAAATTGGTAACAATATTAAACCATTATTGGGACACCATTAGGTGTGTGTGATCATTTTGGAGTGTAGACTTCTAAACGAGGTCATTATTCATGTTTTATAAACACGTGAGTTTTAACATTTTTTTTTTTGGGGGGGGGGGGAGGGGTTTAATTCATTTCATTTTAAATTTGATGTGTGCAATGTTACATATGCATTCATAGATATATATGTGTCTTTATTTATTATTAGGAAAACTAACATGACTTGAAAAATTATAATGGAAAATTATAATTTTATATATATATATATATATGAGGGCAAATTTTATATTAAATTTTAAAATATTTGGTACACAATTTAATTTGATAGTGAATTTTTATGTGATAAATTAACTTAACTTGAAAAATTATAATGGAAAACTTAATCTAAAATTATTTAATAGGTGTGGTTCTACATGTTTGGAATGATTTAAGAATTGATCAACAAAGAAAATTGAGACTTGTGCATCTCTATTTTCCTAAATCACCTCAAGATGATTTTCTTGCAATGTGATCATAAATTAGTTGTATCTTGGATAATATGTGAGGACATTATTTGGGTTCTGAACTTGGTTTATCCATGCAATGGATCTTTTGTATTGAGAATTAAGCTAAATTTAAAGATAGTTTCAAATATTTTACATATTCGTACTCACATGTATGAAAATAATAGTTTTAGATTCTTGTTTTCCTAAATGTGAAGAATAATTAATTACTTAATTGTTATACTACAATTATTTTTCTTGATAGATAAGGACACTAAATACATTTTATGTGACTTTTAGGGAGTGAATTAAATACACAGAATAAGAGAGTGAGATGAATATAAGGATAGGTTATTATCATTTATTTTTGCACTACTCCACATACTTAGAAAAGAAATAATATAATCAAAACTAGATTCAAATATTTATTCAAAGGAAAACATAAATATTCAAACCAATAACTATTTTCCATACCAAACATGGATTAGATATAAATACCAAAAAGGTTTGCATATATAGATCACAGGAGAGGAGAGAGAAGAAGATAAGAATAAGAGTCACAAGGCCAAGCGTAAAGACATGGAAATGAGTTAAAAGGAAAGATAATGAAGTTTAAAATAAGTTAAGAATATGTCATGGACAAGGTTCCATCATAAATGCATCAATCTCCTTCAAGTTAACATACAGACTCTTCAAGTTGTTTTTTGAAAAATAATTTCTAGTAATGAGTTCAATTGACTGTTTTAAAATACATTAGGATTCATTGACACATATGAAATATCTTTATAATGTGGAAACATGATTTTCATATTCATAAAATAATATTCAACTAATGAACTCCTCATGGACATTAGTTATTCACTCTCTAGTAACACTCACTATTCCTTCTAGGATTGTCTTTACATTTGCATTTAATTGAGTTGTTGTTTCTAAAATAAATTTAATTGAAAATGTTTCATAAATATCACTATATCATATTTTAATTATATTATATCATACAGGATTTGATGAAAATTAATACAACACTTGTCATCTTCCCCATATGTAGTCATTATGTCTTCTCAGTATACTGTATTAGACTACCTATAATAAATGGTGTATCAGAGGTGTCTCTTTGCACAAAAATGGTGATATTTGAGTATGAGAGGTTATATTAGTTCTATACACACATTCCATAGTGAATTTCATCTATCCATTCCTTTTTTCACCTATAAATCATATCAAACCTTATAAAACAGTCTAAATTAGGCTTGTATGTATAAGTGATGGTATATAAAATTGGATGGTGATAATATTTAGAGAGTTAAATATAGGCAAATAACACTTTAAATTCCATTTTAATCTTTCAAGATGCATATCCATTCATGTTTTCTCCAATAGGTTCAATCAAGGGTTTTAGGAGGGTTGTAGGTCCCTTAGCTTCTTAGTGATGATTCATAAAGGTTAAAAATTCAACACATAAAACAATTCCACAAAAATTTCTTTAATTAACCTCATAAAATACCTATATGTTCTTGAGTAACCATGCACACTATCCATATATATGTGAGCAAAATAAAATTGTCTCTCGAGCTCCTGCCTACATTCTGGGTACTAATGAGAGAAGATTAGGCCAAAATGGCCAATTCTGTATTATTCTCTACAAAATGATGGTTATAATTTACTATCCACTCTCCCTTTAAAGTTTTAAAATTTATTTGAAGGATATCATGATGTTATGAGTGAAGTTGGACACCATTAGGATTCATCGCTAGTTTTAGGCCTAGTTTACATATATTGTGTATCTAACCATATGATCACTTTTTAATGATTATAATATATTTGGGTGCCTCTTTTAATGTTTTTAAATTTATTTAATATTTATAAATCACCCTACATTTACCCAAGGCTGTCACATTCATCCTTTTTGCCATTCACATATTAGGTCTATAAATTCCATGGTTCTAAGGTACCTTGTATCTGAGACAAAATAGATGATACTTCCCCTATTATTTTATTTCAAGTAAGAGAATTATAATTTTATTTAGATCATGAATACATTTCTTAATATGTTTCAAATCTTATCATACCTTTAGAGCCTCCAAATCTATCAAACTCTCAATACTAGTTCCCTGAAATAGTGACTATGCGTATTGTTTTTTGTCAAGTCTAAGAAATTTGAGTTATGATTGTATCCATTTTAACTTGATTTATATTATCACATATAATTTTAATTAAATCAATCTGATGATGAAATATATATAATCATATTCAATCTATGTCTTTTCCTATCAACTAAACCTGGATTTTCCATTGGCATGAGACTTGTCTATATATGGGCTAAACAATAAATGTTCATTGGGTGAATCAAGAGGATACATATAGGTATGTTTTATTTTTTGATATCTTAGGATTCAAAAAATACCCTTCATTAATTAAGAGTGAGTTTCTCCTAGTTCTTTGGGATTCACATCTGCCCCTAAACCTTGATGCATCATAGGGTGCTTGGCAAGAATTAAAATTGAGTCTTAGGCAACTAAAGTCACTGATCATATCCACTCTATCTAACATTTCAAGATAAAAAATTTAATCTATAGCTGAAGCTTAATTGGGGTGGTCCTAGGTCTATAACGTCTACTGAATGATCGATAATTGAATCACCCCAGTATGATCTATGTGGAACACATGGAGAAGTTTGACCCCTACCTCAAGGTGTCCCCATAGTTACTTCAGATTGAAGGCTTCACATCTACCACTAATAGTTAATGCATCATAGGTTATTTGACAGTAATAAACTTGAAACCTAGGTGGTCAAAATCATCGATCATATTCACTCGAGATAACCCTTGGGGATACTAGTTGGTATATATTAGTGTCTAAAAATTGTGTTTAATGTTATTGGTTCTACATTAGAGTACTAAGACCATGTCATATAAAATATATTTTCACAAACCAAAGATTAGTATTTATTATTTTAGACTAGTGTATGCTCTGAGTCTAAAAAATAGGTATCCATATCAGGGAAAAAATATTTCATGTAGGTGTAGATTCATTCTCTGAGCATTATTTTTTCATCACTTTGATTATTCTTAGGGTCATTAAGGTCAAATAACAACTTTAATGAACTCATTTATGTCTTTTAACCATTAATAATTCCTTACCGTCAACACAATAGGTGTTATTTATAAAATGTAGATCTATTTGGTCTCAATTGTAATGCAATTCACTAAATATATTTAATAAGAGCTTGGATGGTTTGAAAGCTAATTTCCCATCACTCTCTTGAAAACCCACCTTATCTTTATGTTCAAGTGCTAAAACTAGGCTCAAGCTTCAAGAATTAAAACATTAGGCCTATCTATACCTCATATATCTTCACCATAATATAACATTGTATTAAACAAACTATCATTTTAGAGATGTTAAGGTAAAATATCCACCAAGCAACTTTTCTAACCCTACAACTTTGTGAGTTTAATAGATAGTATAAGTGTGGATTTGCTTATGTTTTAATTTTTTTAGACCTTTAAACTAACTTCAAACATTTAAAATCTCTATCATGAAGTTCAAATATTTTATCAATCACCATTTGAGCATTCTTACACAGTCACATAGATGACTATTTCAAGTTTTCTTAATTTTTCTTATTTCATAGGCCTAACACTCCATCAATGATAGTCTTGTATACAAACATCAAATGGAGAAACCAATAACCATGCTTTGAAGGGATAAAAATAGGTGTATTACCTAGATATTGAATCTAGTGAGAGACAAAACACTAAAATTGATGAAATAATGTTCTGTGGATCAATCATGTTTCCCAATAACATAATGAGGGTGGTCCTAATTATATCCTCACCTTCACACATTCCAAAATGGTTGGAAAAAACATTAAAGGAGTGTAAATTATCTTAAATACCATTTCCACTTCTTGATTGACATAGACCATTATAAATAGATTAGAAACTAAACCCATTGGGGATGTGTAAGTAATTTGAAATCATCAATAATCTTAGTGATTGTTCATAGAACATATACCACAAAACCAACAATATATTACCAATAAAAGAAATGAAAAATTATTAATAATAGCCACCAAGTGTACTTAACTCTCCTCCCTTTATCTTTACCAAGTACAGACTATTTGATTTGTTTCACTTGGCCAAGAGAGTGATGAGAAAAAAACCCATTTTTACCATTTTTAGATCTGTTGAAAGTTATTAATCCTAAAAATGAGTTTTGGGGATATGGAGAGACACTTTTAAAGTCTTCCCATGTGACAAGTGTGTCATTAATACCATACAACTACCTAGAACTATCTATTTTTAGTTGATCCTCTTGGGTGGAGGTTGAACATGAAATTTTTTAGTTTCACAATCGTTTCTATGATAATTTTTGACATGTAATACTTTACATGTCATATTGATAGCTTTGTCTTTCATGGAAAATCTTACCATTCATTATAACATGAAAGAAAGATGACCTAAAATTACATGAAATTAACTATACAATTGTCACAATTATAAAAGCATATTATTTGACCTCATTAATGACCATGGTGGACATTTTTATAACCTAGGAGACCCTATGAATGTTTGAACTTCTAATGGGTTTGACCTAATTTTACCATGGGGTAAAATTAGTCAACATTTTGGTTATTCCCTAGGGGTGGCATGCCACCTAAGCTAAGGACCAGTTTCCTTCTCCTATCTATTGGGAAATCTAGTCTCCTATATGTTACATCTAACCTAATATGCTTTTGAATAGACTGAAAATACACACAACCATAGTAATGAAAAAAACACACAAATGAAAACACAAAACTCACACTTGTGCTCTCTAAGCACTTTTGGAAAACACACACAAAGACACAAATCAACACACGCCTAACCTATTATGTACATAACTAACCTTCATATCATCAATATAAAGGATTCAATTAGATCCCATTTAAAATTATAGGTAACTCCTCCCCATTCATCCTTGAAAATTGAAAAGAGTTATTTTACTTGTACTTGATGATGATATATGCCCAACTCCATAAAGCATCAAACTTGGTATGTCTTCTCAGACATCCTCTATCTTCATCCCACTTTAATACTATGTCACCCTTGTGGAAGAATCTTGGAGTTATTTTCTTATCAAATTTGATGATCCATGTCTTTGCGAGCATTGTCTCTAACCTCTTAAAGCTCCACCAACTCTATCAACCTCACCTACTTTTGATCATTTTTAATCAATTCTAACTGATGTTCAAATTTTAGGGTAGGTATCTCTTGGGACATGGACAACCTAGTTTCTCTCCAAGAAATAAAAATAAAAGGAGAGTTACCTATTGACCTCTTAGGAGTGTTTCTATCAACCCATAAGGCCATATTCAACTTAGTGTTCCAATCTCTTAGATTATTTTCCAAGGTCTTCTTGATAATATAATTAGGTTCTTATTAGTATAATTAACTAACCCATTATCATGAGGGTGGTAGTTAAATAATGTACTCAAATATATACAATTACTATTTTCCCAATTAGTAGTCTTAGCACCGATGAAAACAAGTGTATTATTGGATTTGATGGTAAAAGGAGTCTCAAACCTCTTAGTGATGCTTTCATAGAATTCCAAGTTATCACTCTCATTGGCTTCCTTCAATGCAACTTGATCAATACAACTGTAAATTATGTATTTACTATTAGTATCAACTTATGGTTAGTACTTAATGGAATATTTATCATACCAAGGAAGTCAAGACCCTATTTCATGAAGTATTGATCTACTTGAATAGGTCTCAAAGGGAGAGATGAAATATTTTGTTTACATATAAATAAATCACATTATACACACCTTATTATCATATCATAATAATCTTTAAAGAGGCTAAGCCAATAGTAACCTAACCTCATGATATTTACAGCTCACCTAGTATTCCATCATGGAACTTTTCAAGAACCACTCCAAACTAGTCATTATCAATGCATATCATTAATACAATATTTATATGTCTTATAAATGGTACACCATCTACAAGACAATAAGAAATAACTTTTAATATAAAATTCCTTATTTTATATATGCTCAAGTCATTAAGACACTCACCACTTTCGATGAATTTGATGATGTCTTGTGTTTAACTTTGTAGAGATGCGGGATTCAGTGGTTGATGGAAATATTAATTGACCAAAGCATTTTATTTTGGTTCATTAAATTATGAATCCATGTGTTCATAAAAACCCTTACTTTTTACCATCTGGGTAACCTTGATGTCATTATCATACTCCATTACCTTTGTAATCTACCCTTTCCTCTTTTCTTTGAAGTCTTTGATGAAAATAAACTCCTTCGTGATAGGATGTGAAAACATAATATGGATCATATTGTTTGAAACCATGTTAAAAACTTCTTTAGTGCTCTTATAATAGCAATGACTTATTTTTCCATAAATTTATACTTGAATTCATAGTTCTCCAAACCTTGACTAAAGAATGCAATTGGTTGTTCAACATCCTCATATAGATGAGATAAAATTAAGGTTACAAAATGATTATAACATGAAATGTTTACGAAAATCAATAGTTACAAGAGTGGAAACTTGTGATATTGCTTGCTTAATGGCTTCAAAGGTGTTCCTACCCTCCCTAGTCTAAGTGAAAACTTGATTCTTCTTGAGTGTGGTTGTGATAGGCTTCAAAAAAGATGAAATAACCTAGCATGAAACTTCTCACAAAGATTATCTTTCATAGAAAAATTTGGAGTCCTTTATTGTGTAATGATAATGATAAGGCTAGGATATCCTCTATCCTTTTAGGGTCAATAGTTAGATCATCCTTGGAAACAATGTGTCCTAGAATATTACCTTCATGGACAATAAAAAATGCACATTTTTGAGTTAAGATATACCTAATACTATCTGCACCACTAAAACACTTACCTTAGGTGTTTCATGTGGTTATTTATATCCTTGGAGAATAAGTTATATCATATAAATATACTAACAAGATTGAATTGATTAGACCTTTGAAATCCATGCCCATTTCCATTTCAAAGGTGGCACCAACATTTGAAAAGCCAAAGGGCATCTTCGTATAAGAAAAGATCCCCCATTTTGTACTAATTGATGTCTTAAACTGATCATACTAATTCATCAAAACACTAGAATATCCATGTAGGAATGAGAAGTATTGATAGCCTAAAATAACTTGAAAAATCTACTCTGTAGGAGGTACGGGGTAATGGTCTTTTAGTGACACAATATTGAGATATCTAAACTCCACACAAAGTATTATCTACTCATTCTTCTTTTTTTAAGGCACAATGATAGCTACCCAAGTTTATTTCTTGATAGGGAAGATTATCTTAGATTGAAGGAGCTTGGTGAGTTCCATTCTCATGAGTTATTCAATATTTGGGTTAATAGGCCTTTATTTTTGCTTGGCTAGTTTAACTCCAGGTTCTATCTCAATAGTATGATGGGATAGACTAGGATCAAACCCTTGATATCTCTATATTTTTAGCCAAATATATCATGGAAATCTCTAAATAAATTAATGAATGGTTCATTTTCTAATGTAAAACATACCTTGATTAGTTTGAGGAGTTTATATCTAAACATTAAAAGTCTTTCATAGTTCTCCTCCTTTTTATAAATCCTCACCTTCTCTATTTTAATTTGGTCATCTTAAATAAAGATACTTTATAAATTTACCAATCCTTGAGGTATCTTGTTTAACCTCAGATGTAGAATTTGATTATCAAACTATTCATGGAGTCTCGTTTGATTTCTTGAAGAGAACTCAACATAATTTTCCAGGAAATGTAAAATGTGTTTCTCATTATCAAGCACTTTCCAAGAGACCTCATTATCATGGATGGAATGTCTTACAATGACCTTGATTTTAGATTGTTTTCTTTTTGATTTTATAGCAGTAGGTGTATCAAATAGGGCCCCTATAGTAGCTAACCTTTCAACATGTTTATTATGCTCTCTTTGGATTGATTATATGTTGAATGAATTTAAGTATTTAATTAAATACCATAAACTATGATTATAATACATAATAAAAGGGTTCTTGGTAGAATTCACATTCCTAATTTGATGAAAAATTTGTTCACTATCTCCATACACTCGTACATTTTTTATCCCTTTCCTCTTTTCCCATTGAAAACCATGAATCAAACCTTCATGGTTATCCACCTTATAGGTACAACTAAAATGGAAATTATATGAAGAGTAATACCATTTCTTGAATGGAGAAACTGACATAACACTAGCTCTTATTACAATTCTACTACTTGAACCATCAAAGACCATCTTCCATATTCCATCATTTTCACTTTATTCCTTTGTGAGTGAAGGTATTGGTATTTATTCCCCATGTAATAAATATACTCCCAAATCAGTATCTTCTATGAAGGCATAAGGATCATGTTCATATGGGTTAGTACTATACTCATCTAGAAAAAGATAAAAAAATCCTTCAAGTTTGGAAGATGATCCATGATTTGTAGCATGTTCTTCTTGATCAATGATGGTACAATTTAGATTATAACTTACTTCCACATATGGGTCAATATAACACTTAGCCAATGGTTATGTTCTAATAGTTACGTTTTCTCCATACATTTTTCTAAAGGAAATAAGGACTAATAACTTGAGACATATCCTCCTATCTTGGTAGTGAAGTCTGTTTGTAAATAATTAGCAAAGTGAGTAGGTGGATCAACCACCACTATATCTTAAAGCATTGGAAAACTTGAACAATAATGCAATAAAACTCTCAAACTTTTGATGACTGCTCCTAACTTAGATGGTGTCCCATAAGGTTGTAATACTCCCTTACTATATGGCTCATATTTCAATCCCAACTTGTTTTCCACAAGTTTGGGTATAACTGAGGCACTGGCCCCACTATCCATAATACAATTATGAACAACCTTGTCTCCTACAATGAGTGTGAGATAGCAATGTAGTGGATTCTCAGATTTAGTGGAGGGTTAAACAATGTGAGTATGAAAAATAATTATGGATACACCACAATGTCTTGATGGATGAGGTTTTATCTATATTTTGGATAGATACTCTTGAAGTAGTTCCTTTTGATTGAGCACATAAATCATTTCCCAAAGAGATATATGGGTCTTAAAATTCTTAAAAGAATCAGTGATTTTCAAAGAAGGAACATTTAACTTTTATTGAATCCTTGAAGGCAAGGATGTTCTTTGATATTGAGGCAATGGAGTACTTATAAGTCAATCTTTGCACATTCTAATTTTAAAGATGTGCATGAATTGTAGAGGCTTACACATTTGCATTGACACTTTGTTGCCTTAGAGGAGGATTATTTAAACATGTATCAACATATTGAACATCTCCAAATGATATTATTTTTTACCTTGTGTTAGACATAACTGAGGGACATTGATTTAGGATAAATTATCTTCTACTTTAAAGTTTTCCAATCCCACTCCTTGGCTCCCACATCTTTCACTAAAATCTCATTGCATGAAGTTATCATATTCTATTATCAGTTGAGGAGGAGGCCCTCCTTGAGTTTCTAGGGATTTCCCTTTACATTAATTAGAATCCATGTATTGTCCTTGAGGATACCATTATTATCCTTAAACTAAGCTACTATGGACTAGAATAATAGATCTTCTATTGGGATTAAATATTAGATTAAAACCCTTAGGTTGAAAATTGAAGTTAAGTTGCCCTTGTCTCCTCCCTTGACCATATTGATGAGGTATGAATATATTTGTTTATGGCTAGTATGATTAAGGGTTTTGATCAACTACATATTATTGATTTATTTACCTAATATGAGCTTCTAATGACTTTCATCTTACATCCAAATCAATGGCATCTTCTAATTTCTTTGGGGTAGCTTTGGACTTGTTGTTTTCAGTTGGGGTTGGATCAAGACTTGGAGTGGTAGTAGACATATTGGTAAAAATAGGAATATATATTTTTAGAGGGAGTTTACTAGCTTGTATTAAACCATTCTATGCTCTAATTGCTATATAATAGGCATCAATAAAAGTGTAACTACCCACAGACTACAACATGACATCTATGCCACTACCAATAGCTCTTAAGTATGTTAAGAAGACAAATCTTGGAGGGGGTGTCGTGGGGGTTGGCATACTATACCATGTTCTTTTTAAAATCTCATTGAAGTCATGCATAGATTATTTAGGATCTTTTTGAAACACATTCAACTGATGAATGAGTTATATACTCCTATATTAAATTATTTGAGCTAAAAACTCTCTAAACTCATCCCAAGTTGTGATACATCCTCTTGGCATTGTCCTATAGCAATCAATTTTAACCTAACAAACATGGCAAGTACTCTGACTAAAATATTGGATTTAATTACATTATAGAAATTTCAAAAACAAAAAATGTCCCTAATATACTTACTTTGGGTGATAAGACATTCCCCATTGAAAGCAGGAACACTCTTGGTGGCACTGGGGGATATCATCTTATTTATTGAGGTATATAGGAATTTTAGTATTAAAGGATATGAAATCATGTTGCCTAGCCATATTTTCTTCAATTTCCTCTTCATTCTCTTGATATTATTCAATTGTAAAGTCTTCTTGTGATTCAAATGTCAAGATAGGTTGAGGTTGTTGAAATTTAAGTGGAAGTTTAGGCTTAGAAAGTGGATCTATATGATAGTTACCTCTATTATTAGTTGACATAGTAACATGAAGTATGAGAAAAAGGATTGATAAAAATTGGTCTACAACTAGATATTACCTTCAATGGAGTTGTGAAATGTAGAGTAGAACACATGTATATAGCTATGATAATTTCAAGACTAGCATTCACCTGTATAAGATGTACTTGAGTGAATATTCCCATTGAGAGTGTTGGAACTATTGTCATTCAATATTATACCCTAGATAGGTTTCTCAAGACCACTCTAAATTGAGTGAAACATTGGGTTACCTATAGGCATGTGGGTTTCCTATAATATATGTAAACCTCTAGGTTTAAGGGTTAGCTCCTTAGATTAGTCTTTGGTAGCTTATCACCTATCCTACATTTCAGCTTGGATGAAAAAGGATATAAAGAAACATGAAAATGACCTATGTGAACAAGGTGATACACAAAATTGATATCCAATACATTACCATTAATATGAACTATGAAAAAGGTCTTACAATACTAGCTTCAACATCCAAGATTACTCTAAAATAAATGTTTCAAACATGAAGGTGATGTAAAATTCTCTAGGTGAATGGAAAAGGGGATAATCATAGAAACTATATTTATTCCACACACTTACATAAATACAAGGAGACTAATTACACTTCATGTGACATATTAGAGAGTGAATTACATGCACACAACATAAGAGAGTAAGATGAATACAAGGATTGGTTATTATTACTTATTATTCAGCTTTTCACTACTCCACACACATAAAAAAGAATTAAATAATTAAAATCATATTTAAATCTTCACTAGAAGTAAAACATTAGTATTTAATATAGAAGGGATTCAACATAATATAAATGGATCAAATACAAATGCCAAAAATCCTTTCATATATAGAGCATAGAAGAGGAGATAGAGGAAAAGAAGATCAAGAGTGATAAGGCCAAGTGTCAAGACATGGAAACCAATTTAAAATGAATATAATTAAGATTAAAATAGTTCAAGGATATTTCATAGATAGGGGTCCATAAAAAATGCATCATTCTCCTTCAATTTTGAGTAGATACTCTTCACGTTCTTCTTTGAAATTGCCTTTTGGTGATGAGTTCACTTGACTATTTTAAACTGACGTAGGTGTCCTTAACACATATGTGATGTATTGATAATGTGGAAACCTTATTTTGGTATTCATCAAATACTCTTCAACTTTTGAATTCCTCATGGACTTTTTTTATTCACTTTCTAATATTCACTCACTAGCCCTTCTAGGCTTGTCTTCATATTTGTCACTTAATTGACTTGTAGTTTCTCAAATAAAATTCATTGGAAAGGTTTTATAAATATCATCATAACTTATTTTCCTTATAGTATATCATATAGACTTTGATGAAACTTAATACAACACATATAATCTTCCCCATATGCAGTCACTCTATCTTCTCATTATGGTAGCTCAAACTACCTGTAATGAATGGTACATAAAATGTGTTTACATCCACAACCATGATCATATTTGAGTATGAAGGTTTATATTAAGTCTCTACACACCTTTCATAGTGACTTTCATCTATCCATTCCATTCTACACCTGTGAAACACATCAAATCATATAAAATAGACTAAATCAGGCCTATCCATACAAGTAATGGTATTGAAAATATGGATGGTGTGGAGCTTGATCGAGTGACACAAAGGTACAACTCAAATTCCATTTGAATATTTCTATATACATATCCTTTCATGTTTTCTCCATCAAGTTTAAGCAAGGGTTTTAGGGGGATTTTAGGTCTCTTAAATTCTTAGTGATGATTCATATAGGTTAGACATTTAAATCATGAACTAATTCCAAAAATATTGATTTCATCACCCTCCTAAATTACCCATAAATTATTGAGGAAACATGCACACTATCCGTACATATGTGAGCAATAGAAAATGGTTTCTTGAGATTTTGCCTGTATTCTAGGTACCCTTGAGAGAATATTAGGCCTAAATTTCCTATTCTATATTTTACTATAAAAATGATGGTTATAATTTACTCTCCACTCTCCCCTAAAGTTTTTAAAGTTAATTAAAATTATCTCATGATGCTATAAGTGAATCTAGACACCATTATTGTTCACACCTAATTCTAGGCCAACTTTACATATACTATGTATCGGAGCATATGATAATTTTTTAGTGATTTTAATGGTTTTGGGTGACTATATGAGATTATTTAAAATCAATTAAAATTTAAACCTCACCATAAATTCATCCAAGGCTCTCACATTCTTCCTTTTTTCCATTTACATATTACATCTGTAGACTCCATGGTTCTAAAGTACCCTCTATCTGAGACAAGAAAATAGATAATTAACATATTGGTTTTCCTAAAATGAGTGAATTATAATATTATTTAGTTAATGAGGAAATTTTTTACCTATTTACAAATATTTTTCATACCTTTAGGGACTCAAAATGTCTCAAAACTCTCAATACTAGTTTCCTGAAATAGTGACTATGTGCAGAGTTTTTGGTTGAGTCAAATAACTCTAAATTATGACTATCTATATTATTCCTTAGTTCTAAGGATAATTATTAAGTGTTATGACATAAATGTGAGGATGAAATATATATGATTATATTCAATCTATGTCTTTGTCTATAAACCAAACCTGTATTTTCCATTTGCATGAGACTCGTTTGTGTATAGGCTAAACTATAATTATTTATTAAGTGCATCAAGCAGATGCTTGTAGGTATGTATTAATATCTAATAATTGTGTTTAATATTTTTGATTCCATATTATATCACTAACACTATTTCATCTAAAATCTCCTTTCATCAACTAAAGTGCATTCTTTATTGTCTTAGACTAGTCTATGCTTTGACTCTAAACTATAGGTATCCATATTATGGAAACAAAAAGATTTCATGTAGGTGTATATTCATGCATTGAGAAATATATTTCCATACCTTTGATTCTTATTAGGGTCATTAAGGATAAATCACAACATTAATGAATTTATTGATGCCTTCGAACCATGAATCATTCCTTACCATCAACACAATAGGTATTATTTACAAATTGTATATCCATTTGGTCTAAATTTTAATGTAGTTCATTGAATATCTTTAGTAGGAGCTTGGATGGTTTGAAATCTCATTTTCTATCACTCTATCTTGACTAGCAACCTTATCTTCATGTTAAAGTGTTACTGCTAGTCTTATGCTACAAGAAGGACAATATTAAACCTATCTATACCTTATATATATTCACTATAAGATAGAATTGTATTGAAAAAAGTCTCATTTTGGAGAAGTTAAGGTAATATCTCCACCAAGAAACTTTTCTGACCTTACAACTTTGTGATTTCGATGAATAATCTAAGTGCAAAATTAACTATGTTCTAATGTTTTTATACATTTAAAGTAACTGTAAACATTTTAAATCTCTATCATGAAGTTCACATCTTTTTTCAATCATTATTGGAACATTCTTACATTTTCTATTTATGATTTTTTAAAATATTTATTGACTGTGATTGTGTCTTAAGCTTACCACTCCATCAGTGACATTCTTGAATGCAAACCTCAAAAGGAGAAACAAATAACCATGCTATGAGGGGAGAAACATAGGTGTAATACCTTAAACTTGAATCCACTAATAGAATAATAAAACACTATAATTGATGAAGCAATGTTATTCAAATCAATGTTGTTCACCCTTAGCACAATGAGGGTGGTCCTGCTTATCTCCTCAACTTCAAACATTCCAAACAAGTTGTAAACAACATGAAAGTTGTATAAATTCTATAAAATACCATGTTCACTATTTGGTTGACACAAACCATTATAAATAGATGATAAATTTAGGCTATTGGAGACCTGTAAATAGTTTGAAGTGATCAACAATCTTAGTGATTTTTTTCAGAGGTACAATCACTGAGAGGGTGGTGAGTGAATCAGTGAGCCTAAATATTTCAGATTTAGTTCCAATCTTTTCAAATTATTAATCAATTAATACATGTATTTATGGGGTATACACATCATTCATAGTAATTAACAATAAATACAATGCAAGATCAAGCATATAACACAAGACATATGCGGGAAATGCTTATGGGGAAGAAAACCCACTAGAACCTATAATTGGAATAATATCCTATAATAATAAGATCCAATTTAGACCAGTTTAAATTGATTAAGGAACTAAAATACCTTATTTTAGTGAGACTGTAATCCCATAATGAGTTACTACACCTATCTAGCTAATTTGTCACAACAACTAGACCATTAACAAGTTTTATCTTGCAAGGAGGTGGCAACCCCCTTACATGATGGGATACCACAATAACACCTATGAACACATCTAACTTTTCACTGATGTCTTCAACACCTGATGATGGACCCTTGATTATCACTTTTCACCTTCATTCATACTCAAACA
Source organism: Torreya grandis (assembly GCA_037957365.1). Taxonomy (NCBI): domain Eukaryota; kingdom Viridiplantae; phylum Streptophyta; class Pinopsida; order Cupressales; family Taxaceae; genus Torreya; species Torreya grandis. Next base: position 430,897 of record JARHVA010007602.1, on the reverse strand, counting down.
ATAAGAGCACTATTCTACTAATAGGATTATGACCTACATGGCATATAAACAATCATAAATTTGTTCTTCTCCACAAATCATATATACATATATCTACCCCTCATTCACTCTAAAATTCACACACAAAATCCTCTTTCAAATATCTCCCAAGTCTCTCTCACTCTCTCAAGTCTAGAAACCATAATCTTTTATTCCACTATGTATAGAGCATAATTGATAATCAACACCTTGGTCAACCATTAGCGATGCCTTAGTATTTAAGTTGTATATAATATAAATATATAGTTTAATAAAATATTCATAGGTTGGCTATATCATTTATGGTCACCCTTAAGAAGCTAAACCTTTTAGTAAGGCCCTTGTAGCTCTTCTAGGTCTCATGGAAACCTACTCACCCATTTATCACATCATCGAGCAAAACATGAACATAGGATGACTTAAAAATACATGGGTCTACTCCTTATGTCGCCTTAAATATCCTCAAATGATCAAAATCATATTTTCTCACTTCTACATATTATCAAACAACTCAAACACTAATTTGGTGCATAGGAACATTATGAAAAAATACATAATACACTTTTAGACCTTTTTAATATAGAATATCCATTATTCAAACATCAAAAGGCCACAAATAACATCCTCATGGAGTGAAAAACACTCCCAAACATCTAATTCACAATAATACATAAAACCAGCATGAACATGAGCTCAAACATCCTTTTTGGGTCACCTGCAGAACATAGTTAAACACACAGTCAAATTTAGATATTAATAACATTAAATGTAAAAAATCTTAGAAATTAAAACTAGGTTTATTGGATGCACCATGGAGTCTTTTAAAAACTTTATTTTTACACCATGAGTAAATTCTACAAAGATTGAAAGATATGGCCAAAAGACAAAGCACTAGATTTTCCTTTGTAAAATTCAAATATTTAAATGTCAACAATCACATTTAAACATAGAAAAATATGCTCACATATCATGTCCTCTCATCTCAAATTAAACATGCACCATTTATATTCTCCTAAATTTAACACATAGGCACCAAAACTCAAGCATTAATTGTTGAACATGTTGACCTCATATCAGGCAATCTTGAAACATTGACCTCATTCACCCCATCCATCTCATGTACATAGCTTGGTCTTTAAAAATTATAAATATCTATCACTTTTACCTCTTAAATTTAATATACACCTTTGGTCCTTATCTCTATGATCACTCACTCACCATTGATCATTGGAATAAGCTCAATCTTTATCTCTCCTTAGTTTTAAACATTGAAAACTTTGACGCCATCTCACTGCTTCTTGACTTATTTGAGAAATATACTATGTCTATAATATTCAAACATTAAGTTTTGAAAAATAGACAAAGTATGGAGACCATTAAAATACACCTACAATGTCAACTTTCCACAGTCATAATATTTATCTCAATCACTCGTATGATCTCAAATTTGGGCCATATGGTCTCCCCACATAGGATAATCCAACCATGTGACAAACTAATCTTGGAACCCTAACACATGTGAGATATATTTACATTACAATGTCTTGTCAAAATCTATCACAACCAACTATTCTTAGAACTTGCTTGTGAGGCCAACTTTTCTCTTGCATAGCATTCATTACATTTACTTGCATGATCTAAAATTTAGCACATAAGATTATATTATATAGGAGATTCTATAAATATATCAATCTAATCATAAAATAATCACAAGTGTGAGATATTACATCAAAAAACTACTTACTCAGCTTTATTTGAACATAGAACACATTGTCAAAATGCCTAGGAGCATAACTTTGCACATCCATATCTTTTGTCATGCCACATTACATGTCTTAAAATTTGGCACATAAGAAATAGGCGTAAAATTTAAAAAAATACATATGATCATATTATCCTAATATTCCCACATATGTTATATATTTTACCATCAAAATTCTTCCTCGGCTATTTCTTGTCTCATGCAAATTTGGCTAAGTATGGGAAAAGATTGTAAAAATCCTTGAGAGCCCAAATTTATACAAACATATCTTTTCACTTGCTTAGGTAGATGACCTTAGATTTAGCACATAATAACTAGTAATAATAATGAATAAACCCATGTAACCATTTCCTCTTAACTCATCAACATGTGTAAATGGTGATGTCTTCAAAGTCCTTACTCAATTTTTCTGGCATTAGACCCAAAGTGTCTAGATAAAAAACTATAGACAGCTAGATGAATTCCACTTATACAAAAAATCACTCAAAATATATAAAACATATTTGGGGATGCCTGAACATCCTAAAATAACCATTTCCATCCCTAAAAATCTCTAATCATGATAAAACATAAGATCAACCGAGCATACTTCAATGATACTAGGACAAACACAATGCACACTTTGTCATTATCACTCAGGGTATCAAAGAAATTCATCCACACACTAGGACACCTCCATGACTTCACCATGACATCATTGAAAATGATCCAATAACATTCCCCTTTGTTATTTATGTCAAAAATCCATCATATATATCAATAGACATCTCATATTCCTTCTCTCTTTTCAATTACTTCACAATAGGAACTTTCTCCCCCTTTGACACAATGACAAAGTGGGCACAATCTGATCCGAAGAACCTAAAAATACACCAAAATGAGAGGAAAATATTTTAAATATGATACAAACTCCCCCTTACCTTGAGCCTACCTCTTCTTGTTTTGATAACATCTTCTTGCTTCATACCAACACTCTCTTCAACCAAGAACTGCAACCAATGAAGAAAGAACAAAAAAAACCACTGGAATCTAATGGAACTTACCAAGAAACATATAATAAGGTCTCCCCCTAAAATATCTGAACTAATTTACCTTTTGAGCATCTTCATATCTCCCCACATTATGAAAAACCACCACAAATCCCTACTAGCTTTCTCTCTCAAGCTACCATAAGGAGCATTAGTAAAAATTCATGCCACTAAAAAGATATGAAACATGCCCTAAACCAATCTTGAGAACTCACCTTGAAAAAATCATGACTTACTAGTTTGGTGTTAAGTATGAGATAGTCTAAGAGAGGGGGTGAATCAGTATATCATAAATCTTATAAACTTTCACTTAATCAAATTCCACTTAACCATACATTCAAGATATGCAATAAAAATAAAATAATAAACACCACACAAGATAGAGAGAGACACCATATTTAATGTGGAAACCCAATGTGGGAAAAACCATAGAGAACAATCTCAAATATATGAATGAGCACCAAATCAAACTACAATATTCACAAGCACCAACTTGTAGGAGCACCAACCCCTTTGTTGAGCACCAACACAACAACTATTCATGAGCACCAACCCCTTTGCTGAGCACCAACACAAAAACTATTCATGAGCACTAACCCACAGGATCACCAACCCATTTTGTGTATACCACACAACTATCTCTTAATTTTTATTTCTCAAGAAATGATAGCACATTACAATATCTCTTTCTTTTCTCTCCTTTAATCTTCTAAGATAGATATAACAATTAAAAATCATATTCTCTCTTCCATCTTACAAATAGCTTCTCAAGCCTTTATTTATAGATTTCCAAATGACCTTTGGCCTTCACCCTTTGTGACCCTTCAATTCTCATGAAAAATGGTGCCAAATTTACATGACCCTTCATATCCTTGCATTTTAAAAGTCATATGGTGACCCTTCATAATAGAAACCATTCTTTCCTCTTGTATCTTTATCTTGGTGAATTTTAATATTCCTCAAAGCGTCCCTTCATGGAAAAATGTGCCTTACCTCTTTTGTCTTCACATGGTGACTCTTGGAATTCTTCAAGATGACTCTTCATGAGAAAATGTGTCCCATTCCTCTTCTTTCTTTTAACCCATGACTCTTTTACTTCTCCATGGTTCCTCTTTTGACTTATATGCAACCAAAAATATATTTGTTAATATTAAATAAATATTAACACACATTAGCTAATATATGACTATTACAAACATCTTTAAATTCAATGAGGCCTTTATCACCAATAATGCTAGACCTTTGACATAAATGATAATTTTTCCAACATTCTCCCACTTTGTCATTGATGGAAACCTTAAATTGAAACTACCACATCTTTAAACCTACAAATACTACCATCCAAAAAAAACATACAGTAACTCCCCCTTATTGTAGCACCATGTACCTATTCCCTATACCTATTTCTGCACTTGTAGTTGTACTTGTTATTCTCCCCCTTTGACATCAATGGAAAAGGGCCTACCTAGAGATAAAACTTAGCTCCCCCTTAACTGATGCTGAACCTCAATGGTAGGAAGTAAAATAAATTACTCCCACTCCTCTTATAGATCCTTGAATGTCTCCTTTGATCGTGCCTTTGTGAAAATATATAATAATACATATAAATTGTTGTCTATCCCTTAAGCATCTAAAATTAACTCATTTGAATATTTTATTTTAATCTCACAAAATTTTGCATAAAAATTTAATGTGTATCTCTGATCACATATTTGACATACACTCAGTAGATTATGCTTAAGAACTTTTACATACAATCCATTCTTAGTCTTGGTTCTACCATTATCCAAACTCAAAGTACCTTTTTCAGCTATCTTGGCAGTGATTTTATCTCCAAATTTTATTGTGCCACCATCGATCTTCTTTAGATTTATGAAAATAATCTTATCTCCGGTCATGTGCCTCGAACATCCACTATCAACGAAACATGGCTGTTCTTCATTTCTTGCATGCAAATTTGTATGAACCAACATATAATCTTCAAGTTGTTTCTTCTACCATGAACATGTCTAAACCTTCTTATTGATGAATGGAACTTTGAAAATTTGGTACTTCTTGATTGACTCGAACATGCTTCTACAATACATAGCTATGTGTCCAAAATTATTGCACTTGTAACATATTATGGCCTCTTCATCAAAGCTTGATAGTGGAGCAAAAGAATTGTCGCTTTTACTATATTCTACATGAGTTTCCTTCTCCTTGTTTCTAAATTTTTTTATCTATTTTCTAAAATTTTATTTTTTTGTGACCCTATCCATTACAATAAAAATAATAACAATGAAAATAGAACCTGTTTGTGTATCTTTGTCTTGATTATATTTTGTAACTTTGTTCCTTCTAGCCTTCTTTGTTTGAGATGTCCTTTATATTCTTCACTTCTTCCCTTTTTGTTTCCACTTTTGTAAGAGCTTCAACATAGCTCTTTTTCTTTTCAAATATAATACTTGTCTTATTTTATATTGCCTTTTGGATTTCTAATATCTTATTCAACATTTTAGTGATATCCTCAAATTTTGAATTACTAACTACTTTATCATTAATTGCTTTCTCAATACCTTATTTTAAAGAGGCAATTTCAATAACATACCTTTCACATTCTTTTATTACTTTTTCAAATTGTCTTGTTTCTCATTTTAGCTTCTCCAAAGTGTGTTGTTAGATAATCAATTATTTCCTTTGAATCCTTTTCATTTTTCTCAATTTGGTGCTTCAATCTTTGATTCTTCTTCTCAATAGCTTCTGACTCTTCTAAGGCACAAATTAGTTCTCCTTATAGATTCACTTCGGCTTCATATTGTTTTTCTTCTTGATCATCTATACTTTTATTTATAGAGGCATCTTCATGTATGGCCATGAATAGAATCTCTTCTTCTTCTGAATCACTAATTCCACTATCTTCGACTAAACTACGATCTTTAGAATACAAACTCTTCTTATTGAATCCCTTCTTGAATTTACCTTTGAAATTATTATTGTATGTAGAATTTCCTTCTTCATTATCATCATTACCCTTATTTTGTCATTTATCTAAAAAGTGTCCAATCTTTCCACAATTAAAACATTTAAAAGGTAATTTTCCTTGACATTTATATGTGCCCTTTTTCATCTTGTGAATGAAAAGAACTCCATTGTCATATTCATCATCACTAGAACTATCACTTGATTCTTGAGTCTTAGCCTTCTCTTTCTTTGATGTCTTGAAATATGATTCTCTCTTTGAGGGTTTATCTTGCTCAGTCTGCATCTCATATGTCATGAGAATACCATGAATCTCATCCATCTTTAGATTGGCTATGTTTGTCATCTCTTTAATTGCCAAAAATTTTGCATCATATCTCAATGGTAGAGATCTCAAAACTTTTTAAACCATAGTTTATTCTTATAAATTTTCTCCAATACCTTGAATCTAATTAGCTAATTGATCAACCCACAAAAGATAAATTGCTATATTTTCTTCTTCTTCCATCTTCAAACTCTCAAACTATCTTTTGAAAGTTTGAAGCTTAACTTGCTGAACCTTTCCCTCACCTTTATAAATGTTCTCAAGTTTTACCCAAGTTTCATGAATAGATTTACATTTCATAACTTTAACAAATTTTGATTCACATAAACCACATAAAATAACACTTAAAGCTTTAGCATTATTTTCACTTGCCTTCTTTTCTACCAGAGTAGTTACAAGTGTATGTGGCTCTTAATATTCCTCCACCACTGCTTTCCATATGTTGAATTAAAGGACCATAAAATAAGTATTCATTCTTATGGTCCAAAAAAAAAAATCATCTCATCCAAAAAGGTGCCATATTTGTAGAAAATCTTTCATGTGATCAAACAATCATTCTTTTCCTGATCTACCTTCAAGATGTAAAACTTTTTCAAAAGGAACCTACTCTGATACCAATTGTGAATCAGTATATCATAAATCTTACAAACTTTCACTTAATAAAATTCCACTTAACCATACATTCAAGATATGCAATAAAACTAAAATAATAAACACCACACAAGATACACAGAGACACCAGATTTAATGTGGAAACCCATTGTGGGAAAAACCACGAAAAACAATCTCAAGTATATGAATGAGAACCAACTCAAACTACAATATTAACAAGCACCAACTTGTAGGAGAATCAAACCCTTTGCTGAGAACCAACATAGTAGCTATTCATGATTACCAACCCATAGGAGCACTGACCCCTTTGTTGAGCACCAACCCATAGGAGCACCAACCCATTTTTGTGTATACCACACAACTATCTCTCAATGTTTATTTCTCTAACTATTTTTCGAACTACAATATTAACAAGCACCAACTTGTAGGAGAATCAAACCCTTTGCTGAGAACCAACATAGTAACTATTCATGATTACCAACCCATAGGAGCACTGACTCCTTTGTTGAGCACCAACCCATAGGAGCACCAACCCATTTTTGTGTATACCACACAACTATCTCTCAATGTTTATTTCTCTAACTATTTTTCAAACTACAATATTGACAAGCACCAACTTGTAAGAGAACCAACTGCTTTTCTGAGAACTAACATAGTAACTATTCATGATTACCAAGCCACAGAAGCACCAACCCCTTTGTTGAGCACCAACCCCTTTTGTGTATACCAAAAAACTATCTAGCAATGATAGCACATTACAATATCTCTTTCTTTTCTCTTTGTTGCTCTTCTAAGATAGATATAATAATTACAAATCATACTCTCTCTTCCCTCTTACAAATGGCTTTTTAACCCTTTATTTATAGCTTTCCATATGACCTTTAGCCTTCACCCTTTGTGACCCTTCAATCCTCATAGGAAATGGTTCCAAACTTGCATGATCCTTTGTATCCTTTCATTTTAAAATTCATAGGTGACCCTTCATAAGAAAAAGTATCCTTTCCTCTATCGTCTTTATCTTGGTGACTTTTCATATTCCTCAAAGTGTTCCTTCATGGAAAAATGCACCATACCTATTTTGTCTTCACATGGTGAATCTTGGAATTCCTCAAGATGACTCTTCATGAGAAGATGCATCCCATTCCTCTTTTTTCTTTTACCCCATGACTCTCTGACTTCTTTGTAGGCCCTCTTTTGACTTATATGCAAACAAAAATATATTCATTAATATTAAATAAATATTAACACACATTAGCCAAGATATGACTATTAAAAACATCATTAAATGAAATGGGGCCTTTATCACCAATAATTCTATATCTTTGACATCAATGACAATATTTCCAACATTTGGATAATTTTATCAAAAATCACTCTTCTTCACACTTCGCATGTCTAGCCTCCTTATATCCCTACCTGGAACTTGCAGAGCCGACAACTTTTTGTAGACACAAATTCAAGACTTGAAACTTCATATATGGATCAGTCTTATATTCCCCCTCAAGTATACCAATTTGGATCACCAATGTCAACATCTGAAACATACTTCCTTCATAAACTAACTAGCTAATTAAGCCTTAATCTTGACAAAAACATGAAAAATTCAAAAAACACAAACCTTCAAATATTTTTTAAAGTTAATTTTATAAAAAATTTGGACCATTTAACTTATTAAGAAAGCTAAGATATCAACTCATAAGGAAAACCAATTTTATATCAAAGTCCAAAACCCTAGATTCTAAAAACAAAGAAGGTTAACATACTAACTTTCAGTCAACATCCATCTCTGTAACTTCTTGCACACTTGGAGATAGTCATCACACACTTATATATGAAAAATCGATCCATCATACCTTTTGAAACATAGAATTCATATAAACCATTTTAGGCATGCTTTTCCTTAAAATAAAAACATAGAAAAATGAGAACACACAAAAATATTTTCAATTGACACAAACATACCTTTAGACCACCAAAACACTTAGGTCACATCATAAAGAAGTGGACAGACCTTTCTGAGCACCAAACTCTTCTTATCATTCCATCAAACTCATTAGGCCACTTGGAAACACTCATTTTGATCCTAAACTAGAGCTCCTTCACAAACAAATGGAGTAAAACCATGAAGTTGTTGGTCCTCCTTAACCAATGACCTTATAAGATAAACACACATATCTATATGGATTAACATTATGATCTTCAGACCACAAACTTGCTTTTCCACAAGAAAGATGTCTCCTGAGAAGCATAGGTAGAGACACCCTATTTTAGAATGTCCTAGAACAATGTGAAACTATAATTTTCCCACAAGTCTTCCTTAGTAATTTGATGCTTACAGCTCTTCTTCTTCTTCTTAGGCTTAAAAGAATCAAAATTCTTAAAAACTATAGCATTCTCCTTTTATTCTAGAATTGAATTGACAATCCATGGAGATAACAAAGATTCATGACATACATTTTCATCTGAAGAATCCACCTTATAGTTTGGAACCTCATCATTACACACATATAATTGATGTTATTTACATAATAAATTATCAACAATAACATGACATTAAAATGGATCCATACATATCTTCAGACTAGCCTAAACCAATATCTTAGTCTTCTCATTGAGCTTGATCTATTCATTCTCAACATGAGCAAACATTGAGACCTCTTGGTAGTCTTCAACTTATAAAACATTGTCTACCATATCAAAAAAATTACTTTGATGTAAATTCTTATCATGACTCACATTTGTCACCTTTGGATTTCATGTGTTAACTTGCCTTATTTCTTGAACTCTTAGAGCCTAATTAAACGTATTCTTTCTTATAGATCTTTTCTTACAAAACCTATCATTGGGACCTCTATGTTCATAATTGTAGCACACCAAAATCTTTTATGGAAACATAATTTGTCTCACAATATTTGGATAGAAACTTAAAATATGTCCATTATCATGATAAACAAAATAACCTCCCCTTTTTGAAGAGGACTCACCTTATCTAACCTTAAGTGGACAATGGTTTGTAAAGTGTCTCACAAAAAGAAAGTTAAAGAACTTAAATTTGTTCATACCTTTTGATTGATGTCCACCATCATAGTTCCATGTAAACTCATTTCTAACATGTCTCTTGCAATATTTATCTCTATGACCAAATTTGTTACATGTGAAACAATAACAATTAATACTTTCATACCACATGGCATTTGGTTGTATGATATGATTTGTGTTTACTCTGCTAGCACATTCATTCCTTTTCTGATGATTTATATTCAAATCATGATTATCTCGTTTAAATTATTCCTCATCTTGTCTTGAGTTAATTTCTTTTTTTCTTTGTAATATCCAAGACTATTTTTATCACTATCATGCTTTTGGCCACTCATAATATTTTTTAGATCACATGGGCTCTTTAAAAATCTCACAAATGTCTTCATCTTACTAGCTATCTTTTCTATCTTAGATTTCAAATACTCATTTTCAGAAAAATACCTTGAATATTCCTCTTGTTTAGATTTTAGGCTTGTAGACATAATTTCTAATTGATAATTGAGATGTTTGATCATATGTTCATGATCCTTGGTTTCTTCATTAAATCTTGCCTCATACACACTAAATTTTTCCTCATATTCCTTGAGTTTATATTTCATCTTCTTAATGATCTTATTCTCAATCTTTAGTTCTTCAAGAGCATTCATCAATATAGTCTCACAGTCCACTTCATCTTCATCATCATCTGAATCAATCCAAGTAGACACCTTCTGTTGTGAGAAACTTCCTTAAATATTAATATAGGTTCATATTTAATAGGACCATCATATTTATCATCATATTATGAGTCACTATATTCACACTCATCTAATGAGTTGCAATCTTCTTTAGTGTAGAGATTCTTCTTGTTCTTGAAGGACTATTTGTTATTATAATTTATGAATCCTTTATACCTATATGTATTCTTGTCTTCATCTTGGTCTTCACCATGCTCTTCATTATCATTCCTCTCATGATTATGAGGGAACTTACAAAAAAAATGGCATGTCTCTCCACAATTGAAACATTTGAAGGGTAGTTTATTGTTATACTTACTTGAACCTATGTTTAATTTTTTAGTAATCAAAGCAATTAGTTCATCCTCATCAATATAAAAAATGCCATCCTCTTTGGATTTGTTACCTTAGAACTTCTTATTAGGTTTCATCTCTATCTTGAATGTTTCTTCCTTATTTAGAGGTATATCATCATTTACTCTCATCTCATATGCAGTAAGGGTGCCATGCAATTGTTCCATCTTCAACTGAGTATTATCACGAATTTATTCTATTGTAGATACTTTTGTATAAAACTTAAGATATAGTGAGCTTAATAACTTTTAGACTATAATAGCCTCTTCAAGATTCCCTCCAAGACCTCTGATGATGTTCATAGTCTCATCAAATCTCTATAAAAAGGATGTCATAGAATCTTCTTCCTTCATTTTCAAACTTTCATGCTTCCTTCTATGAGTCAGTAACTTTGCAAGATTGACATTTGAATCTCCTTCAAAAATGGTTTGATTTTTTTCCATATCTCTTTAGCAGGTTTACAATGGATTACCTTGGTGTATTTAGTCTTTGAAATAGCATAAGGGATATCATTCATTGCCTTAGAATTTTTCTCAAATAAATTCTTATCTGCAACACTAGATGAAGTAGTAATAGGATCAACATAACCATCCAGAATACATTTCCATACATTAAACCCTAGGGACATAATGTATGTCCTTATCCTTTCACTCTAGAAATAATAAATGGATACATTAAACATTGGTGCTTTATTAGTAGAGAAATCTCCTTGATTACTACCAATATTATACCTTGGATCACCTTCAATATGTTAAGCCTTTAATAAAGGACCCACTCTAATACCAATTTTTATGGGTACAATCAATGAGAAGTGGGTGAATTAGTGATCCTAGATATTTTAACTTCAGTTCTAATCCTTTCAAACTCTTAATAAATACATACATACATTTATGAGTTATACAAATCACTTATATCAATGAAAAAGAAAGACAATATAAAATCAAGCATATAACACATGACATACGTGGAAAACCCTCTAGGGGGAAAAAAAAACCACTAGAAGCTACAATTAGACTACTATCCTATAATAATAAGATCTAATTTAGACTAGTTACAACTGATCAATGAATTATGATCCTTTATTTTTTTAAACCATAATCTCTCAAGGATCTACCATACCTATCTAGCTAAGTTGCCATAATAACTAGACCTTTAACAAGTTTCAATGTGCAAGGAGGATTCAACCTCCTTATTTATTGATCTTCCATAATAACACCTATGAACACATACACCTTTGCACTAATGTCTTCAACACATGATGATGGAGCTTTGATTATCATTTTTCACCTTCACTGATAATCAAATAGTAAGAGCACTACTTTGCCAATGTAATTATGACCTACAGGGCATAAAAATAGTCCTCAATGTTTCTTATTTTCAACTCATTCACTAGGAACTCTAACCCTCATTCACTCCACAATTCACACACACAAGCCTCTTTCAAATCTCTCCCAAGTCTCTCTCTCTCTCAAGTCTAAAAACCATCATCTTTTCTTTCACTATTTATATAGTATACTTGATAATGAATACTTTGGTCAGCCATTAGGCATGAGTTATTACTTAAGGTATCTATCATATGAATACATGACTCAATAAAATATCCATAGGTTATCCATAGCATCTATGGGCCACCCTTAAGTACATACACATCTTAATAAAGCCCTTGTAGATCTTATCAGTATCATGGAGACCTGTTCAACAATTTAGCATATCATCAAGAAGAATAAAAACATAAGACCACTTAAAAATACATAAGTCCAATCATTATTTCCCCTTCATCATCCTGAAATGTTCATAATCACCTTTCATCACCTTTGTGTATGCTCAAACAACACAAACACTAACCTAGTACCCATGACCATTATGAATGAATACATAGTCAACTTATAAACCTTTTTTCATATATAATATCAATTATTCAAACCTAAAAATACCATTCAAATAATCCTCATGGAGTGAATAAGACTCCCGAACAGCCAAGTCACCATGATACATCAACACAAGCTCAGACATTCTTCTTAGGTAATTTATAGAACATAATTAAACAAAAAATCAACTTTAGAGTTTAATAAATTTTATTGCATAAAAAATTATACCTTAAAATTATGTTCAATGAATGCAACTTGGAATCCTTTAAAAAATTTCTTTTGACACCATGAGCAAATTCTGTAGAGATCAAAAGATATGGCCAATATACAAAACACTATTTTTTCCATTATAAAATTCAAATATTTAAATGTCAATGGCCACCGTTAAAATTTTAACACTATGCTTTCATCTCATGTCCTCTTATCTTAGATAAAACATGCACCATTTATCTTATATGAACTTTAACACATGGACGTTAATGCTTAAATTTGAAACCTTTAACATGCTGACCTCATCTTGTGCAATCTTGCAACTTTTACCTCATTCACTCTGTCAATCTCCTATACGTATATCAGTATTTAATAATTATAAATAAATAAAACTTTGACCTCTTGAATTTTATACACACCATTTATCACTATCTATATGATCACCCACTCATCGTTGATCTTTTAGAAAAGATTGATATTTATCTTTGTTGAGCATTAAACACTGAACACTTTGGCACCATCTCACTACTTCATGAATTCTTGAAAAAACATGCTCCATATATGTTTCTTCAACTTTAAATTTTGAAAAATACACTAATTATGGGCACCATTTAAATACACCTAGGATGCCAAATTTTCATAGTCAAAACTTTTACCTCGGTCACTCACATGATCTCAAATTTAGACCATATGATTTCCTCACCTAGGAAAATCCAAAAATGAGAAAAATTAATCTTGGAACCTTCACATTTGTGATATATATCACCATTATAAATACTTCTAAAAATCTTTTGACACAGGGCCAACTATACTTGCAACTTACCTGTGAGACCAACTTTGCTCTTACATAACTTTTATTGCACTTAGTCACATGATCTGAAATTTAGTGCATAATATCCTCTCACATAAGGGATTACATCCATAAATAAATATATTATTGAAACCATCACGTGTTTTATATATGACATTAACAAACTGATTACTTAGCTCTATTTGAACATAGAAAACACTGTCAAAATTCTTGGGAGCACAACTTTGCACACGTATATCTTTTGTCATGATATATCGCATGTCATAAAATTTGGTGCATAAAAACTAGAAAAAAAAAATAAAAAAAACCATATTATCACCTTCTCCTTAAACATCCACATGTGTGAGATATTCTACAATCAAAACTCTTACTCAACGATTTCTTGCCTCATGCAAACTTGGTTAAGTATGGGAAAACACTATCAAAATACTTGAGAGCCCAAACTTTCACAAGAATATATTTCGATGAAATTAGGAACATGAATTGATATTTAGTGTGTAAAAACTATAAAAAATAATAAACAAATCCATATGACCATTTATTTTAGACTCATCCACATGTGACAATGGTGATATCATCAAACTAGCTACTCGGATTTTCTGCCACTAGTCCCAAAGTGTCTAGATGCAAAAATATGGATAAATAGATGAATTACAATTATACACACAAACATTAAAATCATATAAAACATCATTGGGACCTATTTAAAATCATAAATCACTATACTCATGCCTAAACATCTATGATCATACTAAAATAGAAGATCAACCAAGCACACTTCAAGCATACTAAGAAAATCACAATGCACACTTTGACATTATCACTTAGGCTATCAAAGCACTTCATCCACACACCAGGACACCTCCATGACATCACTAGGACATAATTTAAAATTATGAAACAATTTTTCATAGAGAATATACCACCAAACTATAAACTATTACCATGGAAAGGAAGTGAAAAGGGAGTAATAAAAGCCACCAAGTGCATTGAGCTTAACTCTCCTCCTTTTTTTTGTACCAAGTGAAAACCATTTGAATTATATAAATTTTCTAAGAGAATGATGAGAAAAACAAAGTTTTTTTTTTCTATTTCTTGATCTATTAAAACTTTTTAAGCTTTTAAAAGAGTTTTAGGGATCTGAAGAGACTCGTTTGAAGTCTTCCCACATGCCAAGGGTGTCACTCAAGCTGTACAACTACTTAAAACTATCTATTTTTTTTTATCCTCTTGGATAGATGTTAAACCTATAATTTTTCAATTTCATAATAGTTTCTTTGATCATTCATAATATTTGAGATGTTACATTTTATCTTAACACCTTTTTCTTTCATGAAAAACTATACCATTCATTCTAAAATGACCAAAATATGGCCTAAAATTACATGAGACAAACTATATAAATGTGAAAAGGATAAAAAAATATTATTTGACCTCATTAATGACCATGGTGGACATTTTCCTAACCTAAGAGAGCCTATAAAGTTTTTAACGTACAAGGAGGTTGACCTAATTTGACCATGTGGTAAAATTAGTCAACAAATAATAAATTAGAATTTTTTTATAGAGATTATAATAATGATTAATTGACTCATATTAATATTAATTAAGAATGAAATGATATTATATATAATAATTGAAAATTATGATCATTAATTGAAAAAATATGCATCCTCTTTTAATTTTAATAACTGGTTTCTAAATACAACTGAAACCTAAAATCTTATATATTTTTAAAATTTTAGCATACTTTCTAAGATCAATAATTTTGCTCAACGCATCCTAAAAATAATTTTCCACCACAACAACCATAACATATTTGATTTCCATAAATATTTATATGTAAATATATGTTCCTTGATAATAATATTGAGAGAATACATTGTAACCTATTGAATGCGACAAAAAAAACACTCAATATTATTTTGAAAAAAAAAAATCACTTTTATGTGATATTTTATAAAATTTAGAACATTAATCATCTTTTTTTTCTTTCTTTCAAGATTCTATACATATTATTGGGTACTAATTTGATATAAAGTATGGATGTCATAAAGGTCTCCATAAATATTCCAGTTTATTTATCCTATTTTGACCCTCTCTATATTTTATGATAGTGCTTTATAGTTACTTTTATTAAAAATTGATTTAAAATGCTATTTTTTTGTCCAAGTGCTCTTTCTTATAAAATATGTAGGTATTGATAGTTAGGGTATTCAAAGACAATTTTTTTAAAAAGTGATGTTGTGAATATACATGAAAACAAAAATCTATACAGGTGTTTTTCCTATAAAATTGAGAATAAAAATAATTATAAGATTAGGATCTATAATAACATCCAAGAAGGATAAATTTACATGCTTTTAAAGATTAAAAAATTATCTAAAACTTTTGCAAATAGGATTTTGCATAGTAAATTATAGAATTTTAATATCAAAATTTTTTTGATTTAAATTAGGTAATACATCATCAGGATCTAGAAATCATATATAAACATTATATATGACATATGATAATACATACATTTTTATATTTGGTATTAATAAATTTGAATATGTTGTCAATAATCACCTTATACATATTTTTAGTGGTTAAGGTTTCCTATTAAGGCCCTTTTTCAGCTTGTTTTAGTTGTTTGTGATGTGTTTATGATGATTATTGATAGTGGTTTATATTGGCATTATTATACCTTGATAATGCCTTCATTCTTGTAGTTTTGAATTTAATTTTATAATTCATCATAATAATCTATATCATTGTATCATGTGATTCTATGATAACCACAAATGGTTTGAATTATTGATGTGTAATATAACATGATTCAATGGAGATTACATAGTAATGTGATGAGCTTATAATCAAGTTATATATAAATTACTTCTCTTGGTTCATCTTGAGGTCATGTTATTTCCAGTGTTGTTACAGTCTTAGTATCTACCATCTATACATTATTTAATAAAATGTATGATATCTTGTTTTCATAAGACATGTTTTATTTCAGTGTAGTAGTGTGATATGGTATTGAATGTTTTTTTTTTTTTTTTTTTTTCAATTAGGATGTACTCATTATTCTTTCATTTTCCCTCTAAATATTGTTCTTGAATAGGAATATTTTATTTATCACTTTTTATTATATGAACTATTTTGACATTCTCCAACTCTAACATGTGTGAATAAAGTGTGTGATAAATATTTTTCTAAAGGAATAAATTTTAACTTTCATATTTTATATTCTATAATATCTACAATGTTGGTATCTTCATCATCATTCTCATAATAATTTATAAGTATGCCATCTTAATATTATGAGTTCACTAGTAAACAAATATTGGTACTAAGTTACATACATGGTATAATATTATTCATTCCTTTTCATATTTTTTACATCATTCACCAACCTTATATATGTGTATCTAAGCTAATAGAATGGGTTTTAATAGAAAATAAATGATTGATCTTCGAATTATGATTTTGATTGGTCCTCATTAGACAGTTGGGTCATTTTTCAATATCTAAAAGGGTCATCATCTATTGGTTTTAAGTAAGAATAGATTTCATGCATATATTTTACACATCAATGTATTATTGATTGTATTTATTCCATTTTCAAAACCCCAACTGTTGACACCTTTTCTTATAACCGTTAAATAAAATGCAGTGGCACATTTTATTGCTTCAAGTGGAAATCAACTAATTACACATTTAGCTAGGATGAAATCTTATGGTTTATGTGTGTGTGTGTGTGTGTGTGTGTGTGTGTGTGTGTGAGAGAGAGAGAGAGAGAGAGAGAGAGAGAGAGAGAGAGAGAGAGAGAGAGAGAGAGAGAGAGAGAGAGAGAGAGAGAGAGAGAGAGAGAGAGAGAGAGAGAGAGAGAGAGAGAGAGAGAGAGAGAGAGAGAGAGAGAGAGAGAGAGGAATATAGAACATAGAGTAATATTAATGAATTAAAGATGGAGATAAAATGTATAAATTACAATACAATAGAGACACAAATTGAATGCAGCTCAACCAAAATGGGCTCTATCCACACAAAAATAGCTAGTCCTTCTTATATATAAAAGGACTGGCTATTTTTGTGTGGATAGAGCCCATTTTGGTTGAGCTGCATTCAATTTGTGTCTCTATTGTATTGTAATTTCTACATTTTATCTCCATCTTTAATTCATTAATATTACTCTATGTTCTATATTCCTCTCACACACACACACACACACACACACACACACACACACACACACACACACACACACACACACACACACACACACACACACACACACACACACACACACACACACACACACACACACACACACACACACACACATAGAGGTTTGTGTGTGTGTGTGTGTGTGTGTGTGTGTGTGTGTGTGTGTGTGTGTGTGTGTGTGTGTGTGTGTGTGTGTGTGTGTGTGTGTGTGTGTGTGTGTGTGTGTGTGTGTGTGTGTGTGTGTGTGTGAGGAATATAGAACATAGAGTAATATTAATGAATTAAAGATGGAAGTAAAATGTAGAAATTACAATATAATAGAGACACAAATTGAATGTGGCTCAACCAAAATAGGCTCTATCCACACAAAAATAGCTAGTATTTCTTATTATTTAGTCTAACAAATGAATAGAAAAACTTACAATACATTTACTACAATATATTTTTCATTCACACATAGTATGCCATTAATGTGTGAATGAAAAGGATATTGTAGTATATGTATTGTAATTTTTTTCTGTTCATTTGTTGGACTAAATAATAAGAAAGACTGGTTATTTTTGTGTGGATAGAGCCTATTTTGGTTGAGCCACATTCAATTTGTGTCCCTATTGTATTGTAATTTCTACATTTTATTTCCATCTTTAATTCATTAATATTACTCTATGTTCAATATTCCTCACACACACACACACACACACTGTGTCTGTGTCTATGTGTGTGTGTGTTTATGTGTGTGTGTGTGTGAGTGTGTGTGTGTGTGTGTGTGTGTGTGTGTGTGTGTGTGTGTGTGTGTGTGTGTGTGTGTGTGTGTGTGTGTGTGTGTGTGTGTGTGTGTGTGTGTGTGTGTGTGTGTGTGTGTGTGTGAGAGAGTGTGTGTGTGTGTGTGTGTGTGTGTGTGTGAGAGAGAGAGAGAGAGAGAGAGAGAGAGAGTAATATTAATGAATTAAAGATGGAAATAAAATGTAGAAATTACAATACAATAGAGACACAAATTGAATGTGGCTCAACCAAAATAGGCTCTATCCACACAAAAATAGCCAGTATTTCTTATTATTTAGTCCAACAAATGAACAAAAAAACTTACAATACATTTACTGCAATATCTTTTTCATTCACACATAGTATGCCATTATGATAATAACGCCTTTATATCAAAGGAGGGTTACACGTTAGTGGAAAAATATACAAACATAATTTCTAACATTAGATCTGTGACCTAATAATAAATGCTCTAGATTTACTATGAAATTACAATATTTTTTAATGAATTTTTAACATGGTGACCCTAGTGGGGGATTGTTGCTCCCCAACACCCCCTATTAAGAACGAGGCATTAAAATACAATCAAGATCCATTATCCAACAATCTCCCACTTGGATAGTAATTGTTGAAAATCCACCACTACAACACTTTCTTGACCTTTTCTTTGGACATTGATCCTGACATGTTTATCATCTTCCTTTATTAGCATATCTACAATATTTTGACTCATATGGATCTTTTATAACTTTTGTTTAATATCCTCCAAAAATAAATGAATGAAGTGATACTTTAGTTGTATATGTTTGGTTCTTTAGTGGAATGTTAAGTTCTTTTCTAAATGCCACCCCATCGACCCCAATGGTGACCCTAGTAAAGGGTGTTCCCCCCCCCCCACATCCCCATCATGAATTAGGCATTAAAATAAGATCAATATCCACCATCCAACTATATATATATATATATATATATATATATATATATATATATATATATATATATATATATATATATATAATTAAAAGTGAAATATCCAACTAATCTCATTACACATAAATCACACACACACACACACACACACACATTTGTGTGTGTGTGTGTGTGTGTGTGTGTGTGTGTGTGTGTGTGTGTGTGTGTGTGTGTGTGTGTGTGTGTGTGTGTGTGTGTGTGTGTGTGTGTGTGTGTGTCTGTGTGTGTGTGTGTGTGTGTGATTTATGTGGAATTAGATTAGTTGGATATTTCACTTTTAATTTTTTTTATTAAAATAAAATTTAATTCTTAGGATATTCACTAAGAAGGAAGGGAACATCACAATATTTATGATGACACATTATTTGTAGCCCTTTTAGTTCAAGGATTATAAGCTAGTTGGTTATGTCTTTTTTTAATCAGCTTCTTAATTAATTTATCACCTATTGAAGGTTAGGTTCATCGTTGATAACCAAGGTGGAATACATAATGATAAATCTAATTGTTAATTTTATCGTCATGCATTATTGAGTGAAGTAGATATAATTCATAGAAGTGGCCTTGTTTTAAAATTATTTTTATATGTTAGCACAATAGTTTCCTTATGCATACAACCTTAGGATTGTATATATATTTATGATCAAACTATCACCCTCTGAGGGTTGTTCAAATTATTATACCAAACTTATTCATGTGGTATTAATAATTGATGGTGTAGTCTATTGTATAGAACAACATTTGTATTCTATGGTATTTCATTTTATACTTATAATTGACTTCCTTATATTAAGGATTGTTCTATTATGTGGCATTTCTACATTTGAGTGTTTTCATATTTGAGCATGGTTAAATTTAAGTTATTGGAAATCCACTTATTTGATGGAGGGTTACCCATGTGGTTTTGTAAATAAAGTCTATTTTAGCCAAGGCTGGAACATGTGTGTGTGTGTGTGTGTGTGTGTGTGTGTGTATGTGTGTTTGTGTGTGTGTGTGTGTGTGTGTGTGTGTGTGTGTGTGTGTGTGTGTGTGTGTGTGTGTGTGTGTGTGTGTGTGTGTGTGTGTGTGTGTGTGTGTGTGTGTGTGTGTGCGTGCACGCGCGCACGCGCATGTGTGTGTGTGTGAATGTTATTCTAGTAGCCTCAAGATATTATGTTTTGGTATGTGAGATGATTTTAAGGTTATCTTACCTAATGGTTAGCTATAAGGTACATGTGGCATTCCTTTGATATGTATATGTTAGTGTTATTAATATTTTGAACACTTAAATATTAATAAATTAAGTGTATATAATTATTTTATATATGTTTGTATATCTCATTGGTTAGGCCACATCATTCTATCAAGTGCTGGAAATACAAGTGCCACATTACATTTTGATATTATGGGAAATGTGTAATGAAGATGATATTTCAACTATTCATATTTCCATAGTGATTTATGGATCCATTATATGGTAGTCATTATTGCATGCTATTACCCCTATTAAAATCATATGTAATCAAATCATATTCTATTTTGGTAGTGTAAGCATGAAAGAGTTTATCAACTAAAAAAGTAATAAATTAATCATTATTGACATAAAAATGTATGAATATAATCATGATTTAATGGTCATTATCATGACTTGTGGGTGGAAGCTTTAATGCTCAACATGATTCTTATTTTAGTAAATTACTCTTAAAATTCATGGAATGACCATGTACAATGAATTTTTTATTTGGCAATTGGACATTCTTAAATACAACCATACCTAGCCTATTTTATGAAGTTGATAATGGCCTAATGGTTGAAATTATGATGTTATATTACATTATTCATAATTCATAAATTATTTTCTTACTCTTAATTTAAGAATTGAGAAGGACCATTAATGTTAGAATCCTATGGTCAAGGATATATTTATGCAATCCCAAATTTGTATCACTATTAATGATGATTCATTATAACAACTAGTTATTATCTCATATCAGGTAACAATCATAATGAATGAGTCCTTGCTTGTTTATACGGATGGTTAAGGATGTTATGTTCATTTCAGCATGTGCATTTTTTCTCAATGAATGTTAAATGTTCATGTTGGTTAAAGGAATCTGGTTATCTAATGCCCATCATAAATATTATAAGGTTAGCAAAAGTTAAACCTTAGAATGATGGTACATTGGTTATATTTTTAGGAGCTATCATACCTATTATGGTACCTCATTTTTATCAAAATTATATATTAAAAATATTAATTAAGATGATTCATTATTATGGTTTATCTTTACCCTCAGTTATTTACCATGTTTAAAGATACCCAAGGGCTTAAGCAAACATTCTTCCTCATGAGTCAACAAGTAAATATATATACGGTTATCAAATGTTTGTATTAGGCTAAGGATCCCTAGATGGTCTAAAGGGGAAATCATGTGCATTTTAGAATTCAAAGGTTATTAACATGGACCCACAAACTAATACCCCTTGAATGGTGTATCATCCTTTAGGAAACCCTTTTCCTCTATGGAGTACTATATAAATAGTCATTCTTACATAATTTTCTAATTTACCTATTCCATTTATGGGTTTTTTTAATTATTTGGTGTAGAACTGTGATGACTGCATACATACTTTTATTGTGTACTCTGCTATTAATTCTTGAATTTATGTTTGGGGTTATTTCATCTAGTATCATAGCCAATGACTTGAGTATTGTTGAGAATAATATTTATTTTCTCTCAATCCTTTGAATTCAAGATAAATGTTAATACATTTTATAGCTGAATTAAGTTATACATACTATTTGGTTCATGTTAGTTGCTACTTCAAGTGACATTTAATAATGACATATGCCTAAATGTTTTTTTTATGATTAAAAAATCAAGGATAATGTTAGATTTAATAATGTTCATTGTAAGTAAATCCATATCTTGGGTGGCCTAATAAGCAAGAATAATTCCAAAATAGGAATTTAATAGCTTGAGAAGCCATTCAAGGCATGATTGGAAAACATGATCATGAATTGAATAACCTTGGGAATATTTCCTATGAAAATGACCCAATCTAGAATTGATTAGGCAAATAGACTTAGACTATAGGAGAGGGTGTTGATTATGGTTTTCCCAAAGTTAAGGATCTCAAGAAGTCTCCACCACCTACTTATATGGGTCTAAAATTTGATGATGCAACTAATACATGAATGTGTGTACACATGAGTATAACAACATACAAGGTGTAATAGATAATGTGATTGAGTTGGAGTTGTTTTATAACACTAGGATGATAGAACCCTGATTTTCTAAGATGGTAATTACTCTATTCTTATGCCTTAGTTGGTATAACCCTCCCTAATTTTGATTGTGTCTAAGTAAGCCCCACTTGTCAACCATTGATTTGTGTAGGTAGGTCAATGGGAGACAAGTGGTAAAGGCTTCATTCTTAGAATAAATGGAATTAGGATCTAGTATATTTTGATGGGTTGTATGGGAATACCATCACTAGATACTTATAACACTATGAACAATGGAAGATCAAGGGTTTAAATCAAACATAGAGGTCTAGAATGGGTATGGGGAGCTCATCTACTTATGTAAATTAGGAGATATTACACTTTCAATTGGTTTGATGAATGTCTTGATCCATTAGGGAACTATGAATCATAAATGGTGGTGATAACCATTACTAACTCATAAGTATGACTGCTATAATTTTTGTTCTATAAATTGAATATACAGTTTAGATTGTTGAAAAGAGTTCAGTGCTAGAATTAAGGAACTAGAATGCTATTTTTAAATGAATGGTTGTATGTGGAGTAAGAATGTTTCCATGGTTTGAAGTTGTTCCTAGTTAACCAAGGTTGTTCATGGCAAGTTTTCATTTATGGAAACCATGATAGTAAACCTCGGTAAAGGTTATGTTTAAATGTTATGTGTATGTAACTATTTTATTCAAAGCTAAGTGTGTGTGTGTGTGTGTGTGTGTGTGTGTGTGTGTGTGTGTGTGTGTGTGTGTGTGTGTGTGTGTGTGTGTGTGTGTGTGTGTGTGTGTGTGTGTGTGTGTGTGTGTGTGTGTGTGTGTGTGTGTGTGTGTGTGTGTGTGTGTGTGTGTGTGTGTGTGTGTATTAGTTCAGATGATTGATTTGTTTCATGATGAGATCTAAAACATGAATATCCTTGTAATGAATATTTGGATACTATATGGTTTGAAAAAAAAAATCAAGTTATTGTTCCTTACTCTTTTTCTCTATTTCTAGTACTCATTGCAGATAAATTGTGAGTTAGATAGATATAAGTTATTGATAGATGGGGCAACAAATTGTAAATTCTTACTTGTATTATGTGTCACTACACATGATTGGTTGAAAAAAATCAAATAAATTGGTAAGAATTATGTTTAATTCTTAGGGAACATTATTTTGTTTCATGTAATGGACATATAAGCTAAGTCTAGGTAGCTTTTGGGTTAAAAATTCAGATATGATTATTTGATTATACCCATTTTAACCTATAGGTGAATAATTATTATGCATAATAATAAGGTGATGAAAATATATGTATTCAACTAAATTTAGGCTCGATTTATTATGAGCAACTGGCCCTCTAAATTGAATGAAGGAGCTTATGGTTTCATCACTCTAAATGGCTAGAAGCTATTCAGTGTGTGGATATATTTTGACTCCATGATCATGTTATTTGATCATGGGTATGTTTTAATCACATAAGCATAATTTGATGTCATTGATTATGTTTACATATATGAGGATAATTAATTGATTTTAGGATTGAGTTTTGGCATCTATGAGGATGTTGTGATGATCATGGGTATATTTTACATCCATGAGGGTGTCTTTTATGATTGAATTTATATTTATGGTTGTGGGAACTATAAATTCCATGATGATGATATGATATCCACCTAGATCCTTGTCAAAGTTGATCCTTTGCCATGATTATGTTGTATTAAAGTAAGCATTTATATTCAACCTTTGACTTGTTGACAAAATTCAATGGGAAGGATAGTGATAGAGCTTATTGTTAGAGTCAAGAAACCATGTTTGATAATCATTGATAACTCACATGTGTTAGAGTTACAATCACTAGGGGGTGAATCAGTGAGCCTAAATTTTTTAATTTCAATTCAGATCCTTTCCAAAATATTAAATAATCATCATCTATCAACTTTATCAAGCAACATAAATAAGAGAGATCATTATTTCAATGAATAATCAATAGCAAACACATCACACAAAGTTCTTATGGGAAACCCTAATGAAGAATGAAACTCACTCTCAAATATATAACACATGGACTACATTTCCTACAATAAATTAAAAATAATAGACTGGCGAAGTCCTCTAGACCAATAACCTTGATCAAGTCCTCTTGACCAAAGGTTTTTATTAAAACACCTGTTTCACAAGGAACAACTACCCCTAAGGAATATCAAGTCCTTTAGACCATCCTTTGAGCACCTCCACCTTAGTATTGATGTCTTCAACACCTAATGATGTATCTATGATTATCTACCCCTTACACAAAATTATCACACTCAGAAAGCATCTAAAGCCACCATTTGGATCACTCCAAGATTCTCTATCTATACATAACCAATAAACTTGCAAGATCACTATTATGACATCATAAATATGACCTTTATATCACACATACCATCATCAAATTACGTTACCCTTCAACCAATCCACTAGGAACACATAGCATTCACCTTTCCTTCACTTAACATACACAATCTCTCAAATAGCCTCTTAAGCATACTCGCTCATTCTACCTCTTCTAGGCATATTAGGTCGAATGACCTATGTGATCACCTTCATCACCTTGCTCAGATAAGCATGTCTAATCATCTTCAATCTTTGATGGTCCTCACTAACCTATACCTTCTCTTTCAAATATTTTCTTCTTCGCTACAATGAATACATAAGTCACAAAAGCCTTGCCCACCTGTGTTCACCAAAAATCTAGAAATCATCATCTCTAATTACAATATATATAGATCCTTCACTAATTATCATGTCTGCAATCTTTCCTTCTTAACAAAAAAACATGCCTTCACCCTTAAGGCATCTAAAATGGGTCACACGTTAGCACAATCAACTTTAAAAATAGGCCTCGGTCACTTTTAGGTCCCATAGAGACCCATTTAGCTATTTGGCACTTCTCAAATAAAATTAAGAACAAAGGAAAAATTAAAAATTCATGGACCCATTCCTAAATATCTCTTTGACATGCTGAAATGATTATAACTTCAAAAAAACTCCTTTACTAAAGCAAAAATTACATAAATAATATTTTATTCACATAGTCACCATGAACAAATACACAATCAACTTATAAACCTTTATTCATAATGAATATGATTGTTAAAGCCTTAATAATGCACATAGATCATTCTCATGTAGTCCACAATATTCCTAAATATCTAAGTAATCATGAGACATAGAGACAACATCAATACAATATCAAACATCCTTTTCGGGTCACTTATAGAACAAACACAAAAACATAGTAAAATTTGAACCCCAATAAATTTCATTGTAAAAATAATTAGAATTTATATTTATATTTCTAGATGTGACTTCATGTCCTCTACAATTTTGGTTTTTAATACATGGTCAAATTCATCTGAGATCAAAAGATATAGCCAAAATATAGAACACTCATTTTTCCTTTGTTAAGTTCAAATATTCAAATGCAAATGGTCATAGTTAAACCTCAGTCATCATGCTATCATCTCAAGTCCTCAATGACTAGATTAAATACACACCATCTATCTTCTTTGAACTTTAACGTAGCTATACTTTTAATCCTTAAACATGTTGGCCTCATCTTGTGTAATCTTGTAATATTGACTCAATGCACATCATTAATCTCTGTGGATTACCTAGGTCTTTATCTTATAGCTCTCACCATTTGATCTTAATTATAACCCTCAAGATCATGATACCTACCAACCTAGCATCGCTACTAAGTAATTTTAATATTTAAACATTGAGCTTTTTTTGTTCGATTTTGTTTTCTTTTTTCTATTTGGTTTCAAGTCCTCTGAGAGTTGTTTAATACTCTGTAGTTATTTTTCTAAAACTAATAAGATGAATAATTTATAGTTTTTGGTTTCTTTCAAATATATACCTATAATTCCTCTGACAGTCTTCAAATACTCCATTTTTGGTTGTGTTTTTTCATAATCTACTAAAAATATTCTAAAATGAATAGAAATGGGCAGCTAGTTTCAATAGTTGTTTAAGGGTTTAAATATACCTCTCTATCCACCAATGTCTTTTGAGTGAGTATCAATCTCCATAATATTTTTGACCACAGGTTTACATCTAAAAGATAACTCTTGGTTCTCCTCACAAATGGGAACTACTCAATTAAGATGGGGCCATTGCCCATTTCACAGGTAGGACCTCTCAATGGGCCAACTACTTTAGGGTTCCTATGGTAATATTCATAATGATTTTTAGGGATTTCACCCAAACATTTCCAAAATTTATGTGGACAAGTTATTACCCTGATCCATAATAGATTAACGTGATATAAAAAAATACATAAATAAATTATGCATTAGAACATAAAAATACATTCAAAAATAGAATTTTAGGCCTATAAAGTGCTTTGATACTAGATGAGAGGATCCTTCTTGAACATGTTAGCAAAAAATTTTAAATACATGAAATAAACTATGAAAATTAGCAATATATTAACTCAAATAAGAACTAAATTACAATCACTGAATTGTAAAATCACTAGCCTCCTCGAGGGGGCAACCTCCTTTGAGCAAGATCAATATAATAAATTCATGGATCCTTTCATTGTCCTCAACACTTACTTATATATTAAGTCTAATGTAAGTAACTACTACTTCCCATGAATGTGGGATAAAATAAAATGCTCACTGAATGGCTTATAAACCATATCCATCCATAGAAACTAATATACTAACAAAGTAAATAGAAGGGGTAGCACAGGTTCCTAATAAAGCAATGGTAGAATAAGGTTAATAGACATTTATATACAAAAATATCATCTTGAAAACTCATAAATCTTCTTTTGCCATCTAGGAACCTTCAATTTGACCTTGAAAACTACTCCATATATAGTTAACATTTTTTCATTATAAAACACATAAAACTAGGCTCAACCATGCATTACAAGCATGCCACCAACTAATGAAAACATTTTATATTCTCCATCTCATGTTCACTTAGCTCCATATACTAGAATTGAGTCATTAACATCATGAACACATACCTTAACGTTTATAGACATCAAATCATTAAGCCATTTCCTTTCATCCTTTAAAAAAAGTTCTTTAAAATACTTAGAGCAAACTGATCAACCAAAAAGCATAGTCCTTCATAGTAAGCCAACACATCTTTTCATGACTTACTTTATCTTGTGCCATCAGTCAAGACCCAACCAACATCCATCATGTTTCCTCTTTATATAAAGTGTCTCCTTAAAGCTTAATAGAGAGACACTACTTTGATAAAGAGATACTAAAAGTCCCAAAAATCTGGATAGTCCCATATCTCCATAATCTCATCTTACTTGTAGTCATGATTGAATTTGAATGAATCCTTGACTTCATTCTTTTCTTCAGATTTGTCAATAAATGTTTTCCAAAAAAACTCTTTACTTTCCTCCATGTCTATTATGGTAATAAACCATCTTTGGTTTGAGTCTGATCTCTTCTAATGGACTTAGTTTTCCATAACCATTTGTGACCTCTTCCTTGCATACTAGAAGATCTATACACCTTATTTTTATTTCAAAACTCATTCAACCTATTATTGTAATACCTAGCAATGTGACCAACTCTATGACAAATGAAACAAATAAGATCATTCATACCTTTTTCTTGATGATGATTGTGATCTAATTTTTATATGTGGATAAAAGACAAATTGTGTATCTTCTTCATATTTTATTCCTTCTTTGCTCTTGACTAATCTGAGATATGATTTCTCCAAGACTACTTGTTTCTTCTTTCGAGGCTACATGAAAACTCATTCTTGACATAATTCCTTCTATATTCCTTATCTCTATGCCCATACTTATTAAATGTATAACAATGACCATGAAATAAACTAACCTAACTTGAAGCATTTGGTTGTCTAACATATCTTTTTGCATTATTTTCAAAGCTTACAATCTCCTTGACATACTCAGGGTTCTCATTCTTCTTTTCTAGTTTATCCAAATTGAGTACAATAAGTTCATGCTCACTCTCCAATGACTCCATCTAATTCTTTATTATATTCCACTTATATTCTCTTTCTATTATATTTTCATTTCCAGGCCTTCACTAATCCTTAGGAATATTGATCATATTTTCATCATCTTTTGGCTTGTTGGCCATGCCTTTCAATTTCTATGCTTGCACTTCAATAAACTTGATCTATTATTGATACTTCTTTTCTTTTTTCTTGGACATGCCTTACAAACTTCCCTTAAGATAATTGAATTATGCTTCAAGACCTTTGATCATATTCCTCATTTTATAATTCCTTTTTTTTTCTCCTGTAATTCAATAAGAGAACTCATGAGCTCAACTTCTAGATCAACTTCTTATTCCTTGTTATCATATTATCTATTTTTATGGAAAAATCATTCATCAAACATGATTCCCTTTCCATATGAACACAAACTTGCCTTGGCATCTACTATATGAACTTTGAGATCATTTATAACATTCTCATCCTCTTTGGCATCTATTTTATAAGTACATATATTCTATTCAAGTGTCTTGGTCACAACCTTCCACTCTTGATTCTCTTTGTTCAACTATTTATCTATATTTTTATAAACTTAGAATCTCCTTCAAAATATTAATATTATTCTAAAGGACTCATTCTGATACAAATTTTTAGATGTAAAAGCACTAAGAGGGGGGCATGAAACAATGAGCCCAAACTTTTCAATTTCAATTCCATCCTTTCCAAAATATTTGAATAATCAACATATATTAACTTGATCAAGCAACATAAAAAAGATATCTCATTCATTAAATATATATACAAGATCAAACACATATCACAAAGTTATTATATGAAACCCTCATGGGGAATAAAACCACCTCTCAAATCTACAACACATGGACTACATGTCCTATAACAAATTACAAATAAGAGACTGGTTAAGGCCTTTAGACTAGAAACCTTGATCAAGTCCTCCTGACCAAATGTCTTTAGTGAAACACTCATTTCACATGGATCTTTTATTATCTAACTAATGCATAAACTTCTAACACTCACAAAGCATCTAAAGCCATCTTTTGGATCACTCGACTCTTGTCTACTCATACACAACCAAAAAACATGTAAGAGCACTATTATGAAATTATAAATATGAACTACATGTCATACACACCATCATTAACATACTCCTCTCTTCAACCCATCCATTGGGCACACACAACCTTCACCTTGAATTCACTCACCATACACACTCTCTCAAATAGTATCTTGAATAGACTCACTCATTCTTCCTCTTTTAAGATTATTAGGTCCAATGAACTATATGATAAACTTCATCACCTTGATAATACAAGCATGTTCGATCCTCTTCACTCTCTATTCATCCTTACTGACATATACCTTCTCTTTTAAAGTTTCTCCTCTTCACTATAATGATTTTACCAATCACACAAGCCTTTCCCACCTCTCTTCACCAAAAATCTAGAAATCATCATCTTTGATTTTACTATATATAAATCCTTAATGAATTATCATGTCTAAAATGTTTCCTTTTTGTCCAAAAAACATTCCTTCACCTTTAATCAACTATCATGGGTCACACTTAAGCACAATCCACATTCAAAAAATGCCTAGGTCACTTTTACATCCTATGAAGACCCATTCATCTATTTGACATTTTTTGAGAAATCTAAGAACAAAAAACCACATTCAAATGCATTTACCTATTAAAAAAGACCCCTTTTACATCCTCAAATGGTTATATATTCAAAAACACTCTTCTTCTAAAGAAAAAAATTCTCAAACAATATTATGTATACACAGACACCATGAACGAATAGATAGTAAACTTATACACATTTACTCATATTTCATATGAATTATAAAACCTTAAAAATTCATAAATATTATCTTGAGGGATTATAAAACACTCCTAAATAGCTAAGTCATCATGAGACATCTAAAAAAGATCAATATAAGATCAAACATCATTCTCAGGTCACTTGTAGAAAAAACATGAAAACACAGTCAACTTTCAACCTCAATAATTTTGACTGTAGAAATAATCATGACTTTATATATATATATATATATATATATATATATATATATATATATATATATATATGTATATATGTATATATGTATATATGTATATATGTATATATGCATATATGCATATATACATATATACATATATATATATATATACACATATACATATACATATATATATGTATATATATATATATATGTATATATGTATATATGTATATATACATATATACATATATACATATATATATATATATGTATATATATACATATTATATATATGTATATATCTATATACATATACATATATATATATATATATATATATATATATATATATGTATGTATGTATGTATAATTCAAATATGTATGTAGAGCACTAGTTTTTCCTTTGTTAAATTCAAATATTCAAATATAAATGGTCATATTATTTATTTGATACTTATATAACATACACACCATAAATATTATTTTAAATTTAACTTGACTATATTGTTAAACCTTAAACATGTTGACCTTATCTCATGTAATCTTGTAATATTGACTCAACACACACCATCAATCTCTATGGATCAGCCTAGTCTTTATCTTATACTGATCACTATTTTATCTTGATTAGAGACCTTTAAATAATGATAATTATCACCCTCACATGACTTATAATTATTTAAACTATTTATACATTGAATACTTATCCTCATCTCGCTACTTCCTAAGACCTTGGAATGAACATGCCCCATTGATCCTTTTGTATGGAGGTTGATCTTTAACTTCATTCAACACTAAAATCTTTGACCTCTTCGAATTGTTAAGTACCATAGATATATATTTTATGATGACCTATGAGCTATTATATATCTATCTAGTCTTGATCTTTAACATCATGTAAAATAGAATAAGTATGAGGACCTTTGTAATCTGTCTGTAAGGTCGATTTTGTACCTTCATATCTTTTACTTCGCTTAAGTGTAAGTTCTAAAAATTAGACCATATGATCTTCACATAGAATAATATACTAATATTACATTATTCTCATGCAATATTCAAATGTGTGATATATAATGACATTAAAATTCCTCCTTAGATTTATCTATTTATAGATCTAACTATTGCAAAAATAGTCTGAAAAGACCAACTTTGCACATGCATAGTTTTTGTTGCACTTCAGAGCATGATGTAAAAGTTATAGAAAATAAAATAGGCACAAAACTAAATAAACTCATATGATCACCTTATCTTGAAACATCCACATTTGTGGTATATTCCACCATCAAAATGCCTAGTAAACTTTTCTTTTCACATTGCAAATTTGGCTATGTATGGGAAAATACTATCAAAATGCATGAGAGCCCAACTTTGTACCTACATATCTTTTGTCAAGATTAATCACTATACTTGATACTTTGTGTATATAGTCTAGGTACTAATATTATAAAAACCATATAAATAACTCCCCCTGACTCATCTACATGTGGTAATTATGATGTCATCAAACTACCTACTTATATTTTTTGCCATTAGACCCAAAATGTCTAAATGAGAATAATGATGAATTGGGTGAATTTCGCTCATACACACAAGAACTCAAAACATATAAAACCTCTTATATGAACCATTTCACATGTTCAATACTCTATACTCATCTTAGAACATGTATATACATGTCAAAACTAAATATCAACCAAACCTCAATCAAGCTTACTAGGATGAACACATTTCACACTTTCTCATTGTCACTTAGACTATCAAGATAGTTCATCCACTAACTTGGACACTTCTATGACATCGCCATCACATTATTGATAAATATCCAATATAATGGGTGGGCCATATTATGATTATTGAGGCATAATAATCATAAGAGGTTGAAGGATGTAACTAAATCTTAGAGGGCCTAGTGGGTGATAATGACTTACTTGCCTAGGCAAGTGAGGCAGTTTTAGGGATCTCTTATTAATAGTGAGTAATGTGAGCCATCTAATCCATGAGGCACCTATTTTGTTGGTAACTTTATGAGATCATGGATTTATATTTATGGGATCTGTTGGAAGGCACCCTTCCTTGAAAGAAGGTGTTGATGAACTTGAGATTCTTTAAACTAAGCATGAGGTTATATGCTAGATATTTTATGTCATCTTAGATTAAATTTGTACATTGAATAGACTGATCAAGACCATGGACCATTATGATTCACTTAATAGTGTGTTTAAGTCATGTGATGTGAAAAATACTTGGCATAATTTACCAAAACTATGGATCTACATGTGTGTCATAGTATTTTTTTTCCTTTAGTACATGTAAACTATTATATGTGTGTGAACATTTTATATTTTGTCAATTATATAAATCATGTAAAATTGTAACTTCTCTATTTAATGTGAATGTAATTATTTGATGAATCTCCATATTGACCCATAATATTAGTATTGTGTATGTATATGATTTGATGATGTGATGTGATCATGAACCACCTATGATGTAGTTTTCCTTCTAAAATCAACCTCTTTG
>JARHVA010007602.1:307500-392500 GCA_037957365.1 Torreya grandis | reverse complement strand
CTAATATTTTTTGGGTTGTTTCATCCATATCATGTATCCATGGCTGATCTAAAATTAGGTTGTAAAGATCTAATTAAGCATCACATGAATGGTTGTAGTACCATCTTGGGATTTAGTCTCAAATCCAATGATATTATTCCATTTATCATATCCAAGTTATTATCAAATATTTATATATTTTCCTATTATTTGTGAATAGTATCCATATTTATCCCTAATAATTGTAAAAAAATAGTGTTACAAATTTTCAATCAAGAAATATTATATTCTATCACACATTTGACATAGTTATTTTCAACTTTGACTTGAGTTAATAATGGTATATTTTTGTCTATTGTGTGTTGTGTAGGTAAGAGTTATTTGTCAAAAGTGATTATTTTTTATTATCCTTAAATATAATATTAATACATGTAAATGATGTAGGTTTTATATCACTACGTAGAGTTTTTTCTTGCAATGCATTATATAGGTTATCTTTGTAGATTGTTGATATCTTGAGTAACTCAAAGAAAACAATACTGACATGGGTGTTATTTTGTTTATCAATGATATCATATGTACATTATATATTGGTTAGATTGTATTGAATGATGTAGAGGGGTTTGAAGGGGGACATGTTTAGTACCTTTGTTCTACCATACATGATGAGGCATCCTACCTTGTTAAGTGTTGAGAACATAGACTGCAAAATCTAGACAAATTTACAAGTGAATAATAGGAGTAGGATGGAAATTAGAACAACCTTACAGTCTTGGGATATGTGGAATAAAAAGATTCATTTGTATCCTTTGAAATATAGTGGAAATAATAGGCATCTAAGACTGGATGTTTTAACAATAGAATTGAGAAAGGATTGGGATTGTTCAATATAAATTGTAGACTTATTAGGGCATTTATATTTGATCATTTTGACCCATTTGCATCAATAAATTATTTAAATAATATACACTATTTATGTAGAATAATTTTATTTCAATATGGCCATCATTAATGTGTATTATTAGGGAGTAACAAAAAATAAACCATAAAAATAAAACCCTAAGAATAAAATATGAAACCCTAAAAGAATGAAGTTTTATAATGAAGATCTGGATCAAAACATGAAAATAATATGTGTATAAAAACCATAAATTAGATATCAAACACAAAAAAAAAATGTTTTCATATGGAAGTCAAAAATTAGATTTGAAATACCAAAAAACAAATTTAAAACCTTGGAATGATGAACTCATAATTGAAACCAAGGTTTTTTCATAGTTTGATATGTGTATGGATTCACCAATATGTTTTAACCTTATTTAAATTAGTGCAATGAATATTAATTTTAATACTATATAAGAATGTATAATAATTTATATCTTAATATATGACATTCAATCATACATATGAAGGTGAAATAAAAAAATTGATTGAAATTATTTGATAAGTGACACATGTTAAGTATAATAAGTACAACAAATCAATGGATACTTATATATTCTTATTGATTGTATAACTATGATTATAATTTTAAAGTGGAAATAAAAATAAAGCATGCTTCTAGTTTATTTAATTTTTGAATTAATCTATGGGATTTGTTTTACCAATAAAGGTGAGTATCATCATTCGATACTAAACATTGTGAAAATTAATAATTTTGATTGTAAAATCACTTGTGAATATCTCTATATGACATGTTTTTTTGGTCTAAAACCTTGATGATGTGTGTAATGTTATAAATCAGTCCCCTTTCCTTGAAACACTTGATGTGCTTATGAAGGATATGAACCTATAAAAACTATGAAAGTGTAATGGGTTTAGTTAACCCTAATCACCCCAATTTTATGACTAAATATTTAGAACAAATTAGCATATTTTGAGGAAGGTTATCAAACCACATGTATTTCTTCCACCTAGTGTGATTATGAAATTGAGCTTTTTCTATATATATACAACTAATAACTTGGTGTTGATATTTCACAATGTATGGTTCAGAACTAGCTTCTGACTACTTCTATGATATGTTTTCCATTTGGTAAGAATATGAATTTTTTTATTAATGTGAAATAATATCTTACATGTAGCTAATAAGTGTCAAGTCCCATAGGAATGAGACTAATTTTTTTATATATGATTCCAATCTGTTACTTTGTTATGCCAGTGACGTCCTACGAAAATGGGTCGAATCTAAGGAGATATTTTATTTATAAAAATAATCATTTATATGAATGGATTAGTTTAAAACAAGTTAGGTCATTATCAAATGATGTTATTATCCAAATATGGTAGAATTGACCTATGTACAAGTATACTAAATTAAAGGTTCTGAAACATCTATGGAGGATATTTAACATGAAATAAATTTTGAGACGGAGAGGTTCTTATAGGTCTATAAAAAAATTAATAGAATGGTCAACTCATAGGAGAACATATAAGTGTGAGAGAATGATTGATCATGACCTCATTCATATTATCAATTCATAGGTGGTAAATTTGTGTCAATCTTGTCATTGTCAAGCACAAAGTAGAAAAATATATTATCTATAGCTACCTTCCTTAGAAAATGAATCATAATCATTAAAAACACTTTTTACAATGTCTAAGAATGTTGTATCTAATACTATTTCTCTTATAAAAAAATACACAGGTCACCTAGGTATATACTAAGAAGATAACCTCTAAAGTAATGAATAATAGTGCTCAATCTTTAATTTTAGATATTTTTATAAAACTTGAGTCCATGACACATAATGGACATGATCAAATTTCAAGTGTGTTCACAATAGTTTCTCATCATTTCCTCAATCTAATATCATTAGATAAAAAATTCCATAATGGGAATGTTCAATTATAGTCTTAACCATAGAATTTTACATCAACACCTTCATTATAGTGCATGTAAAACACCAACTCTCAATGTTAATGATATAACTTTCTAATATTATACCCACTTCTAGAGTGACTTCAACATCAAGGTTACCAAAAGTCATTAGTAGAATAATATCAAATCTGAAAGAGCCTTAAGCAAAAGGGTTGTTTGATACCATCCAAGTGTATGTTCCTAAGAGGAAATGGTGAAAAAAATTAAATCATGTGTTGTAAATATACCTTTACATATAATATGACATCCTATACATTAGTTTTATATTACATCTTTCACTTTTTTATTCCTCTCATATATGTCAGTACACCCCCAGATTCTTCATTTGTTGTACACATTCAATCCACCATTCTTATTCCATCCATTTTCACTACATCAACAACTTATTCTTCCTCTACCACTATCATACCACCCATTGTTATTATAGTATCCTCATCACCCACTAATTCAATAATGGTACATGAAAAAATGTTTAAAATGATTATAGAATATGATCATCAATTAAATTTTAAATTTGAAAAAATTACATGAAAATATAAAAGAGTTACTACCAATTACATACCTTAATAAAAAAATCTAGTGATATATCAGATTGTATAAGAGCTATTTGATTTAAAAAATAAAAAGGAGAAGGATAAACAAAGGCCATGCATACATTGAATATGAGATGTCTAATTACCTTGAATCAATTTTATAGTTTTCTCAATAAATTATTTACAAGGTCTTATGGGATATTTAGTTCAAGGTAATAAAATTATAGAGTAAAACTAAGGCTTTTGTTCAATATAATATTTTTAAAATGTAGATAATGCTCTAAATCATTCATTTCAATCAGTAATGAATATAAATGAAACCAGAATCTAGATCAATGCATTACATCACAAAGTTAGTGGCTATTTGTCACAAATCATACTAATTGATGAAAGATTTGATGCAAATAAGAATGCTCATAAAATATTCATTTATATTAAACATTTAAATTATGTTCAATTATATATAATTTATGTTTTAAGGACACTATGGTAAGCAATTTTTAATTCAAAACATGATATCAAATATGCTTGAATGGAAAGTCAGAATGGGGGTTGTCTAGCCAATTTCAAGGTGATGAGTGAAGTTATCACGAGCTCTTAAAATTGAGTGTTTTTTAGCATATGGAAAATAAAGTAATATTTTTAAACTGGTGGTTTCATATTTTCCCCATTGGTTACATAATAAATGGTGTTGTAAGTGGTGATTATGTAATTTCCATGGCAATTTCAAGACTATCGATCTACATACACCACCAATATTACTTCTTAAAAATAACATGCAATGTTGAAAATGATTCTTATAGTCATTAGTGGTTCTGGTCAAACTAATTAATTGAATTACTTTACATAGTTAAATTAACTTTTGTTTCTTTTTCACTCTTTTTTCTACTTCTATGTGAGACTTTTGAAACAATGGAATATTGTGAATTTTCTCTATTTCTCAAGATCTTGAAAATTATTTTCATTAGATTACCTTCTAGAAAATTTGGCTCACCATTTTATTTTGTTCCCCATAAATTAATCAAGGGATGGGGGGACCAATTTATATCTCTTATATAAATTTTGTAATGCATAATGGGATGAACTTACTCCATATATAGAAAAAAATATTTAGCTTTTGTTAAGCGTACTATTTAATTTATTCCCTTTCGATTATAACTATTAACATAGTATTTGAAATATACTACTTGTTTAATAAAATATGGCATTAAGTTTCTTGTATTTTCACATCCTATAACTCTCTATCATCTCTATCACAATCTATACATCTTTACTCTGTATACATTCAAATATGTTTCCAAATGTGTTGTCATTGTCCTCGTGGGTAAGTCCTTTAGAGAGAAATACAACCTTAGAATCAAGGAAAATACATTTTTAGACAAGGAGAGATAAATATTGAAACATAAACTTGTACAAAAAACATGATTTTATGAATTTGTAGATGTAATAGAAATAGATTTAGTTCCATATAAGGTTAGATAATTTTTTAATATAATAATGGATGGAATGAATTACATGTTCTTATTTTCTCCACAACAATTATCTAATTGAAGGTATAACTTGGAACTAATTTTATTAAATGAACCAATTGATTGTGCTTATTATATGTATTTCTTGCATTCAGGATACAAATTATTAGATAAAAGTGCATCACACACTAAATATTTTAAAGATCCAAGTTTAAATAGTTAACATCCATAAGTTTTTGGGATTTTTATTTATATATCTTTCAAAACCTTGTTAATTTATGTGATATTAAAGTTATACCCTCTAAAATCATATGATAAAAAGTTTGCATATCCACTTGCACCATGACCATGTGTGATAATTCCTGCCATTGACAACTCTACTATTCCATCAATAATTACTTTGCTCTTTGTCATAGTCCTTGGCACAATTTTATTTTTAACATTCCCCGTTATCATGAATGACACTAAGTCATTCTTTAGGTTATTACTCAAACATTTATTTAATTGTATAATATATTTGTCTTGCAAAAAGTCTCTAATTTGAGTGCATCATGAATTATTGACTGATAGGATCTTCTTGATCTCTAGAGAGGGACTTGAGCATGTTTGTTGAGTTAAAAAGATACATGTTTTACACCTATCAAATTCATCAGACATGGAAATATTTACATCATAAAAATTATTTTTTCACACGTTATTAAATTTTGGATGGGATATTGGTTCATATTTCATATCTCGTAGTTTTGTAATGATGTGGCACCTCATAAATTATTGAGTGAAAGATGATAGATTATGTCAAAAAAATTATTTTACATTGTCTATATAGACATAGCATGTAATTATTGGAGAAACATCTGAAAAATAATCTACCAATTAATCTAATAAAAAAACCTACTTCTCTTCAATCCATATATTTTAAGCCAAGCTTTCAAATAAATCTTAGTACCCAAAAAATCAATGATAATTTTAATTTAGTTTTTATTAATTAAATTGGTATAAAGGGCATCTAAAACATATTTACACCTATTTATTGTGGTATAATCAATAAACTTTATCTTTTTATATGTTCGCATCTCAAATGACAATCCTAATTTAAAACATTTTTTAGTATAACGTTTGTCTGCATACACTTTTGTAATCTCACTATCTATGCTTGCATCAAACTCCACTTGGTTGAGTGAAGTCTTTGGCTAAATTATTTTTCATCTTTAGTAGTTTTAGGCATGAATTATTTTTTCTGGATGCCTTTTCTGTAGGAATGTCATGCAAGGAATGTCTTTAGTATCCACTACTTCCCAGACATTTCCAATTTCTTTCTCATTTACTTTCATGTATGATAAAATGATTACTCTATATTTAATGTCCACTATCATTCTCTCCTAGAAGCTCATAGTTTAGGGACCATGCTACATTTGGATATACGATTAGGTTTGGGTGAGCCTAAGGCTTGATTCTAGCTACTTAGCTTAATAAATGGAGTTTGTCATCCATTTTATTTATCATATCAGAAAGGGGCTATATATCTCCCCACTTAGGTTATGACTCCCTCTTTACGTTTCTTATTAACTAATGCTATATAAATTTGAATTTTCTCCTTGTACATTAACTATAATCTCCCTTGGAGTTTGTATGGCACTCCTTTCTTTAAATACTTCCATATACTAATCATAACCTTTAAACATTTCTTGTATTATTCCCCCTATAGAGTCTACAGAAGTGTAGGGGTCTCCTATGTAATTTCTTATATCAGAGGGGAGCAATATTCTTCTCTTGGATAAAGAGAACACATATTCTCTTTGATCAAATTCTAACTTCTAGCTTTTATCCATTATAGTTTTACTTTTTACCTTCTTCATATTCTTAATTTCTCTATCAAAATAAAACTAGACTATTGGTTGCTCAATAATGACCAAGTTTTGCCTATTTTTTACTCGCATTTTCTAGATCAATTTAATAGTATTCAAGGGAACTAGTTGTTATGAAGTTTGCCCCTGATGTATAGGAGTGGTCTATGGGGATTGTCATGGGGAACCATTATCACGGGACAATAGTATTCCAATTAAGGGAAAGTGGGAATATATCTCCTCCAACTTGTGACCTTATTGGGGGCCACTCTGGTAATGATTATCTCCACTTTCTCTAACTCTCTCTCTTTTGTAATGGGTTTCATACTCTATTTTGGATGCATGATCAATCGGTATGTCCAATTTGTTTGATTTGTAAATGATGGAGGTGTATTTAATAGTAACATCAAGTTGTGTATTAATTGTATCACATTATATTAAAAAAATTATACAAAGATGGTTTTAATATTTCTTGATTTTGTTTCTACAAGAATTTATTGAGTCTTAAAAACAATCATTTAAAGAAATCTTGATATCAAATTTAGGTGTAATTTTTTTTTTATGTTTATTTATTCTATTTAGATAATGGACATCAAAAGACATAAATGTTTACGAGGGAGATAGTCAAGATTATCTTTAGTTTTAAATATAAGTAACCGAGGAAGAGTTTTGTGGCTTAGTCTTTCATTAGTTGGGAAAAGAATTTAAGTTGCATCAAGAGATGTAAAATTTAGTTCTAAAAATCACAAAATATGAAGAACAAGACATTTAAATTTTAAAAGAGATGAAAATTAATTGTGTGATTAACCAAAGTTAGTAATTGGTCCTCAAGTCCATATTTGAATAACTTATTCAAACAATAATAAATAGTTTTAAGGAATATATTTATGGAAAGGTGAATATGACATGGATGACATGTCATATTTTATCAATTTTGATATAAACAAGGTTATTAACATAGAGACTCTTTATGTGGAGCATGGGAATACATTGAAATCATAGAAAATTGATCGATAGACTATCCCAACTCCTTAAAAGATGTCTATTGGAATTGTAAGTAGTTTATATGGAATTTTAGGTGAGCCATGTTCTCTATTTTAAAATTATGGTGAGCAAGTAAGCATCCCCACCTAAATTACCTCGACCATCTATTTTAGTTACAATTGCTTCTCAAATGATAATACTAATCATAGTTAGAACTTAGATTATAACTTCAATGACTACTGGAGAGCAAGTGTAAACAATTACAACTACCACCTCATAGATAATTTCCATTGCAATTGCATTAGTTAATAATAATTGAATGTTTTTTTAATAATTTTAGTCTCTTATGAATTATTGGTTATGTTGTGGTGATATATGCCATGCATAATTCTTTGAGATATGTCCTAATGGAAGTAAAACTTTGAGCATGAATGAGAGATGAATCATTCCCATCCCAAGCCTATATATAGATTTATCTATCAGATTTCAAAGAGATGAAAAATTTATATGTCCAATATAGATTGGAAATACTTTAGGTTATTATGCAAGTATGTGTTGTATGACTATTTGTTTCATTTGTGTTATATTGATTCTGTAAATTGATGTAATTGGTATTTTGGGTCTAATTATTAGGATTGTATCAATTAAGAATGTGTGGTAATAATTTAACTTTGATAAATTTTGATTTCATGCAACAATTTTTTTAGTATAATCTTTAGATTTATGTATTAACACCATTTTGATGCAACATCCTAAAATTAGCTATAGATCGTTGAAGGTAATTTATGTGTTTTATCTATAATATTTTATTAAGAGGTGAAACTATAATATTTGTAAAAAAATATTTAACTAATGAATTTTAATTAATTTCATTTTCATTGTTTAGACTTCTTTACTACATTTGTCAATTTTGTGTATGGAAGTAATGAGCTCCAAGCATAAGTGTGTGGTGTTTGTGCTTATTATAA
The DNA here is from genome assembly GCA_037957365.1 of Torreya grandis. Taxonomy (NCBI): domain Eukaryota; kingdom Viridiplantae; phylum Streptophyta; class Pinopsida; order Cupressales; family Taxaceae; genus Torreya; species Torreya grandis. The sequence continues at coordinate 383,842 of JARHVA010007602.1, read as the reverse complement.
GTCTAGTTAAAAAGAACCCATGATATCTATTTATAGATTATCTATTTTTTTTATACCCTTCTATTTTTTCTTGGTTTCTTTGAGTGATTCCCAATTTAGAATAAATTCATCATTTTCCACCTCAAGTAGATCTAGTATTCAAATCCATATCTAAACCATCTAGGTTAATAGTTTCCTTACCACCGACATTCCACGAAAATTTCCTATGAAATACAGTACCCTATAACTCATTCCCTTGAGTGTATTTAACCTCAATAGATACCATAAAAAAATATGGACTACATCATAAAGGTTTCCTTTGTGTTCATAAAATCCACATCAATAAGGACTACATACAATATATCAATGTATAAAGTATATACATTAGAAAAAGATATAAATATTTTATTGCATATAATATGATTACCCTATTAATTTATTGGTATGTCATTTTATATCCATGTCACTATTGAAATTGGTTGCTACACCTAATAAGGTCATTCTACAAAGGTGGTTGTTACACCTATTTAGGATTACTATATAGAGGTAGTTGTTTAAACAGTTTAGGATATTTAGGTACACTCAATTCATAGGAGAGATATGAATGTCCTTAAAATCTAATTTTACATAAATTATCACATAATAGATTCACTTAAGACATATAATGGTCATTATTTTCTATAACATGCTTTCAACTAGTATAACATATAGTTCAGTGGGTTCCATGATAACATAGGTAGTGAGATATTCTCATAGTATACAAAAGATGCAATATATTCATATGTATTTAATATTTACACATTATACACATTATCCAATGATTTAAAAAAAATATATTGTATAAAAAACATGACTCCTCAATTTATCACACACATAAATATGGTACGTTTTAATCATGATAAGTGTTCCATATAGATATGGTACAAAAACCTAACATGACTATATCTAAGTTAATGTATAATTATTCAACATTTTAAAAAATTTATATAATTCATAAACATAAAATAAATATAAATTTTATAAATGTTTAAATTTTCTAAAAATTAAAAAATCAAGGCTTCAGCATGACTTGATTACTAGACTATACTATTTACATAAGTTAGCTATCACATGTTTAGTATATGACATATTATTTTCATCTGCACATTCATTTTGAGTGTGATGAAATACATAAATGGAAATATATGGAAATATAATGTTGTATTTTACTTATATTGAGTGGCCATGTCAATATCATGGGCATGTTCTTCTACAAGTTACACTATCACATGTTCTATATTTCTATGACCATTTACCATGCTAAGCTAAATAATTTTATTATACATTCATTATTAGTTACTCATATCTTACATAGTGATTCATGGATGTACTAATTTACTAGGATCTAAAATTAATATACATGGATGATGTAGATTAGTTTCACCTGTTCTATATACTTCATGAATGTTTTTATGATTTCATATAGGCTAATAATTGATTTTATGTATTTGTTAGCCTTCTGTGTATGCAATATTTATATTTGAAGCATGTTTACCTTCACCTTATTATTTTTGACATATTTTTGTCCTTTTCATGTGAACCTTAGCCTTATTTATTGTAACATATTTGTTTCCCTTGCATGTGGCCATCTACATTTTTCAAGATATTTATGTTCTTCATGTGTGGCATTCAGCCTTGTTTTATGTGACATACTTATGACCTTTATGTGTTGCCCTTGGTATTTTTATTTTGAAATACTTATGCCCTTTATGTTTTGTAATTATGTTTTTTTGTTATCACATATTTACGTTCCTTATATATTTCCCTTTGCCTCATGTGTAACACTACATGCTTATGAGTAGAATAGTATAAGATTATCTAGTAAAAATTTTGAGATGTTTTTGATTATTTAGTTTGAGGGTATTTTTATCCTTATCATGTATCTCATAATTTACATGTGATGCCATGATTGATTTCATCCATATTTTATAACTTAGTCTTATTAAATTATTATATCAATGATGGTTATTACTACATTCCTAATGACATATATATTTTGACATGGAACTTATAAGTGATGCATTTCATATGTTACATAAATGAATTGATGACATATACTTACTATGATTACATATTATCCACATGTTGACATGATTATACATGATTGCTTACTTATACATGACAAGATATTGTTAACTCTTTTTTTGAGATGTGTTACTTGTAAGCTACAACCATCACCTAAAAAGGGAGGCACATAAGTGGGCTTGTCATAGCGATATAGGCATCCATGAACAAAAAAACCATCTTGTAAGACTAGATATAAGATTTATAGATTTAAAAATCTTTCAAATCTCATTTGGTTCTAAAAGGAGATAAATAGTCACACATTGGTCTAAATTTTGGGGGCATATGTCATAAATGTGCACGCAATTGAAAGAAACATGAGTTAAGGAATATGATTTCATATTTTCTTGAGTGTACATGTCATGTGGGTGTACACATTTTATAAGAACATAAATTACAAGTCTCTACATAAACATATATTTGAGATTAAAATTGACATATTTATCATAAAAATGCATAACATTATATATCAGTTTGAAATGTTATTATGGGGAATGATATTAGTTCATGAATAAACACATTATTATGTTAGATGACTTCAATATATATAAACATCATCAATTACATGAAACCCTAGGATTTGGTGAGAGCAATGCAAATCATAAACATGGGATTCATTACTGTTCATTGGTTAATTTAGCCAAAAAGTATAGATGATTTAAATTATATAGTGAGATATTAGGTCATATTAAGGGTAAAAATTTAGGTCATATTTACAAAACACATAAAGTGTATTTTACCTAATGACCTTAACAACCATAAATGAGATGACTAAAAATTGTGTACATAAAACCCAAAGTGGGAAAAAGCTAATTTTAATACCCCCCCTAAAGTATAGCTTAGGTGGATAAGAGAATTGGGTCTTGACAGCTAGGCTTGATGAGGTACCCAAGCACAATACAAATCTAATAAAGTGTAGAATAGGTGAAAACCCATAGGATAAAACTCCTCTAAAAAATATATTAAAGTGAGAGAAAGTGCATGATCTAATAATGTCAAGCACAACTAAAAATGCATCCACAAGTCATAATAATAAATTGCATAGATAGGATAACTAAAAATTCCCCATAGAAGATGTTGAATCTACCTATCTTAGAGTTCATAAAATTATTAATGTAATTGATGATATCCTATAGCTAATGACTAAATAATCTCCATCTCTATAAAATAATGTTTGTTCCCTTTGCCAATAAAAAACATGAATGGTGTGTAGGAATTTTTCCCATTCCATAGTGGGAGATGAAGGCAATAGTATGAATAAATCTGAATAGGTTCAATCATAAAAGTGTGGCATAGGTCAAGCAATATCATGTACAAGAATTGAATTTAATACCACTAATGTGACCCTATCATAAGAAGGTGAAATGAAGAGTGGATTCCCATAGAATAATGAATGGGTATACCAAGTCCCTAATTGATCTCTAACCAAGGAAATGTGCTCCTCATACATAGTAAAAAGGATAACTAGTTTATTCAATGATGGTGCAATAGAATTAGAGGAAAAAAGAGACTAACTAATGCCCTATAACTATGTAGTATATTTCCCAATATTTGATGATTCCTATATAAATATACCTACACCATGTAATGTCAGAAGTGGACTAGAGGTAAGTGGGTCAATAAGTAACTCCTTGATATATATAAGGTGACTAAGAGTTGGTGGAGGTGTATCCACATCACTACTATAGTCATAAATGTTAGGAGAAGATTCATCAATCTTAGATATGTGCTTATGCTCAAATGTGTCATCAAGTATAGGTTGATCTGAATAAGAATGGCATGGAGCATTCATTGAAGGAATGTCCTTGTTAAGTGAAGATTTTAACTCAACAACCCTCGAATATGAATAAGAGAGTTTATATGAATCAAATGAATCCTCAAACTGAATCTCCATTGAAAAAGAAGAGTTATCGATACTCTCACAAGGTTTACTCTAAATAGAAATAGTAGAGTAATTTAAAGTACCAATATGTGATAGATTTAGAAAAATAATATCATTCACATGAATGGAAGTAGAATATATGATGAGATAATTGGGGTTGGGCATAATCTCATACTATAATGGTGTGCTGAAAAAAAGAAAGTTACAATCTAGGATGGATGTGTCATCATAGAAAATACGATTAGGAGAAGACAGTACAATAGTCTCTAAAGAGATAATAAGAAGAGGAGGATTAGAAGTGATATAAATCTTGATAGGATCTCCATAATGATACCAAATGATTCTCTAAATAGTGTAGGGTCACATTTTATGTTTGGCATGGCAACAAATTTGCACATAAACATGTAATAGTAAGGTACCAACAAAAAATAATAACATTTAGCTTAATTATTAAACTAACCTAAGTCATAAGGGGCAGGAATATATCCATAAAATAATGGATTATTATTGTTTTTTTTGAGAAAGTGTTCCATATACACACATAAAGAATCATAGTTGTTATTTCTAAAAAGAACCACTAGTGTAGAAATAACTTTCTCCAATAAGTGTATCTCAAGTGGAGTTGACATGACTGAGATAATACATCAAATAACTACACAACTTCACAAAATAACTATATTGACCCCATAGCTTCAATAACAATACACATTCATTAAGAGTGCATCAAGGATAATTTAGAATGCATATATATAATCAGTAAATGTATAAATAAACATAATGCATAAAATAAGAATGTGTATAAGGGCCATGGAATAGTCCATAGCACCATACAATACCCCCTCATAACTATCATCAATTACTCCCCCTTAAATTTTATAATACAAGGACACTCTTATACACATTAAACACAATTGGTAATATTATTGAGTAATCTATGTGTAAGTATGAAAAAACTAGAGGGACATTAGGTGATAATGATAATGAATCCAAGAGATAAACTATTTGAAAAAGGGTAGTTGTAGAAGGCCTAAAAATATCACCAATGCATGGATCATGAAAAAAAAACACTTTTGAACAAGATGACACTCAAATCTAAGTCACTGATTTAAATTTATGCATGTTTGAAAATCTACTTGCACGAAAATTTTGGCAGAAAATGGTGGTGTAAATTTTTGATAAACTTTATAGAGTAATCTTGTATCCCTTTGGATAAAAATATTGAAAATTGTTTTGAATAAATTTTCTCAAAAAAAACATATACCTCCATAGAAAAAAGGTTAGGTACTTTTGGACTAGAAGAGACCAAGGGCTTATTTCCCATATGACTAGGGACAAAGAGATATGTTGGGTACTGCACCATCCATTTTTTATTTATGAGGGAGTGACATCATTAAAAACATAACTCCACTTTGAAACTGAATAGTGTCACTTGACGGTCTCTTGTACATCAAATAATACGGGATTAAATTTGATGTATTTATCACCATTACAGGTAAAAAAGAGGTGTTTATAAATATGAGAGTGATAAAAAAGGGTTAGAGTCTATGTGATGTTTTTTCAATCGTCAAAATATGTGGTGAATTCTTGTAGGAGGGTCAAAGTCTAGTGGTTACTTTTGTAGTTATTAGGATCTAATGGTATAACAAATTATTGGGTTTCAAATTTTTATAGTCGATTATATGTTCTGGCACTTTGCAGATATAATGAAAACTATCTATTTTTTGATAAAATACTCTAGTTATATAGTTTGCATAGATTTTCATGAAATGCCACCAAACCCATGAAAACCAAGAATGTTACTAGGAATGCATGCATAAAATATCTTGCCAAGGATTTTAAAAATGAAAAAATGGTCATCAGATCAAATCTTTAATAACATGTTATATGACTCTAGGATATCTAAATGTCAAATATTTTATAAAACCCTACAATTAGGTGAGAGCAATGTGAAACTCAAAAAATTGGGCTTCCTAATTATTAGTTAGTTGATTTAGAAAAAAGTATAAAATAAGTACATTATATCATGAGATATTAAATAATCATAAAGGTAAAAACTAAATTCATAATTAAAAAATACATAAAGTGCATTTCCAATAATACCTTTAATAACCCTAAGAAAGGTAACTAACACCTATGTAGGTAAAACTAAAAGCAGGAAAAATCATACACTAACATAGTATAGATATTAGTTGACACCCATTAAGTAAGGCATGATATGTGTTTATGATTATGTTCACATTTTGAGTGAGCTATATTATAATAATTTATTTTCACACATCTTGATGGCACCATAAAGTGATTAACCTTGAATCTATAAGTCAATATGAAATAGTTGGTTCATGTTTCTAAAGGTAATGTGGATGAGGTTCAATGATGCTAAATTTACTATTAGTTACTTGTATCAAATCCATTATGTATTTACCACCTTATTACTTAAGCGTATAATATTAAAGATAAATTAGTTACTTGAGCTGGTGTGGTTGAGGTTCAATGATTCGCAATAGAACAAAACCCTACATTATGATGGTTGAGTCATTTGTATTCACAACCCATGATATTTCATAGTTATGAAATGTTTATATTAGATCACAATTAAACATTCAATGGTTTAACAAGAGGAACCATTATCTAATGTTTCAACAAGGAAACATCATCTCTAACAAGTTGCAAGGAAATAAAATATTTCCCACATACAAGTGTACTAATTCCTTAATCTTAATTTTAAAGTTTCAATTATAGTTCAAATTTAATATTTCAGATATTGACATTAACTACTACATATTCATACAAAGTTTTATAAGCACAAGATGTACTTTCAAAGCCTTCTCCTAAATATAAAGTTTGATGTACACATTACGTTATATATTTATCCTTTACTCTAGTAATTATATTTCATTTTAATTCTATAATAAAGGGGTGATTTTTTTATATAATAAACTATGGTACTAGACACTTGTAAATGTTGGTTATGACCTACATTTACCCTAATAATTATAACTCTTATTCTCCATTGTCTCACATCCACATGATACTTTTGGGTTTAATAATTATAACTCTTATTCTCCATTGTCTCACATCCTCATGACACTTAGAACATATATTCATGTTTGTTCCAAAATAATAAACTATCATATTCAAACATATCCTAAATATAATAGCAATGCTCATGTCCCCTAGATATAACCATCTGAATACGGTATGACACAAATGGTGATATCTAAATCTAATAGTTTCATCCTCTAATTACAACCAATCATATTTCAAAATAAAATAATTCTAATGGTTCGACCTATCCATAAAGTATTTTAGTGGCATAGAAAATTAACCAAATAGTCACATATATATACAATAAAAAACTAAGGTTATTAGGTAACTTGGAACACATCTAAACATTATTGTACATTAATAAAATATAGCATATTCTTCCCGATTTACAAATCAATAATAAGGGTAAATCATTATCCAAGTACAAATCACACTAAGACAAGTAAAGAGTGATAATCATTAAGTGTCAAAATATATATCACTAGGCATAATCATAAATTAAAATATCATAGTTGCACATTCACATTATGGGGAAGAAATACATGTTGTTTTAATTCCCTCTTTAGAGAATTGGATACATGTTGAGTGGATAGTAATCAGTGGGGGTGATTCGGGTAAGATCATCTCATTATCGTTCCAACATTTTTATAAGTTTTTACCCTTTCATAAGATGACATAGGGTTTCAGATGATGGAAAAGGATTTCATGATTCTACATGCATAATCATGTTTAAGATAACACACAGATTTGAATGATAAAAAGGTGCATTTTTATGTGCTAAAAAAATCAAAACCTATGGAAAACATAGTCCCACTTTATTCTTTCTTTGATTTATTCCACCATTATCAAACTTACACAGTATAAATTAATTGTTATGTATTGTTTCCTCTATTGTGTTATCCACATTTATCCAAGGTCAATGTCAAATCAATTTTAATTTTATAAATCAAGATATAAAATTAATTTTTATACATTGTTCAATATGAATATAAATACTTTATATCTTAATTAGATTAAAAAATTAATACAAATTAGTGTAAAACACCCATACATGCTAATATTTTTGAAATTACTATAATTGATGCTTCCACATGTACATGATCTTTACCAAGCATATATTGGGGCACAATACTTGTGTGTGACTCATTTTTTTAGCTATACCTACTAGTGGTACATTTTTGACAGTTGATGCATACTAGTTGTCCTTTCTTGATTATCCACTTAGGTACATCATTCCGTTCTCATTAAGTAATACTATGATACATATTTTAATATAGCATTCATTAGGGCATACTATTTACCCCCCATAATTTCTTATTTTGACTGATACATGTTTTTTGAAATATGGTATGGTTTCATATGATAAGAATTAATTTTTCATCTATTGTATCACCAGTACATTGAGGCATGCTATTTCCCCCATCTCCATGTATTTAAAAATCATTTGAGGATGCACATATCTCAATCTACATGAAAATATCTTACAATGGTTACATTACTCATATATTTATATAAATATATTATTCAATGGATACATGAAATCTGTTTGATTTTCACACTTTTTGACACATTTTTCACATGATGCATTTCATTCATTATTTTGAGATAGGAAATTTTAGTGCAAGTTTTAAAAATTTCTCACCTCAAATGAGTAGCATATTTCCAAATATTTTAATTTTAAAATTAAATAAAATGTATTAAGAAAAATTATGGAGAAAAATTAATTATAGAGAAAAAGGATTGAGATAACATAAATAAAAAAGACTACCATAAATGGTCCACTTGTCTACCCTATTTATCAGAGATTAGATAGGGATTGTAAAAATCTTGAAAAGTCTTATCAAAATTATGTTTGTTGCAAGTAGAGGCTACATTGGTAGCACTATGTCGAATTATTCCTATGTTTCTCTTCTGAATTTACATTTTCCATGTTACTATACTTTTCACATTGATTTGACATTCAATACCTCATAAAATATGTTATTTTTTAGATATATAATATTTTTAAATATATAACAAATAAATGTAAAGTATGTATACTAGCTCTAGAATGTGTTGATTCATATTTTGTTTCCTATGTAATTCCAGGTATATGATTAGATTGTTTATTTTTTATGATTTGAAACATACATGAATTCAATCACATCTGCCCACCAAAATCAAGGCATGATGTAGACACCCAAAATTTGGTACAAGACCCATATTTTACCCATTTTTGCAAACTTGATCCACTTGTCAACATTTGGATTTTTTTGGGAAATACCCTCTCCACATTATTCTATATTGAACCATATACCTTTTAGATACATCTAGTGATAATAAATTTCATATTTTGAGCTTTATTTGCACATTTTGTAAGATGTTAAAATTTTTTATTTGGCCATTTGTCTCTCTTAAGATAGATTTGTTAGTCATAGTTCCCTATTCCATTTTGTCTGCTTTATTTTTGTATTTCCTTCTACCTTTGCCTAATTTATTCAGCCTTTAATTTTTATTATTAGTATTTTATATGGTTGGCCATTGCAAGTGTCACATTTTAAGGAGTCGTATATATAAAAATCATTCCTCATCATTTATCAAGTAAGAGGTAGAAAGTAATATTAAAATAATAACATCAAGAAGAAACATTATTCTTCTTAAGTCTAAGCATAGTCTATAAATAAATAGATTTGTTCTTAATTATTTTATTTAAATGTTTAATATCATATTTTACCAAATAATAGTTATAAAAATTCTCTCATGTAGTTTTTTTTATCATTTATAGTGGTCATGAGGTTAAAACCCTTATTTCAAATTCCATTTTCATTATGCAAGAACTATGTTAGATCTAATTATAACATGCAAGATACATAATTATAACTTACTTGATGGTTTTTGGTCACACTAATTATATCACTTCTCCTTTTCAAGTATGTTTTGATGAGTCGTGTCAAGAGTAGGATAAGACATAATTTTAGACATTAAACCTAACACATTTAAAGAGGAACAAATAACATACTAAATGGCATGAGGAGGAGAACCTATATAGAAAATTCTATATTTAAAAGAGGTGCATGATATAGACTCAACATCCAGGAATATATTTCTCAATCACATATACAAGTCCTATAATCTATCTTGGGAGGATTCATTAGTCAAGAAGAAGGCATCAAATCCATCATTATACAATGAAAGTCCACACATTGTATATAACTCATTTATCCATTATAGATTAGGTATACACATCTATTTTTTTTAAATGTATCGACTTGTGAATATTCCATCTCATTTACATTTCACATTATCTATTTCTTGTGAAATGAATTTGTGTTACATAATTTTACTATTCCTATCCACAACACCATATCTAATTTAATCTTTTAGTCTAATACATTATAGATCTATATTATGCAATATTTTTTAAAATTCTAATGGTTTCATAATATTATGGATTCAGTTTATGTAAAATGTTATCTTAATACCTTTGGTTGAAAAACTTGTCATTAATTTTTATAGAAATATTACATAACAATAATATAAAAACGTGAAACATGTATAAAGCTATATTATGTCATAATATTCAATGAAATATAAATAAAATTAATTAAATATCTCATCATGAAATATTCCTTAAATAAGGTGTCACTCCAACATTAGTGTAAATATCAAACCTTGACATTCTACCCTAATATACTCAATATAAACAATCCATAATTATCTCTCTCCACTTGAAATTATATATGTTTATATATATAACCTTTATTAGAATATATTTCAAGAGATTAAGTCTATTACACATGAAAGTGGCTAATATAAATAACCATATTATTTATTATAAATATTTTGCCTTTGACCTAATAAATAATTCATCCACTAGTATATATCTAAAAATTCATTTTGTGCCCAAAAGATAGCTAAATATAACCCATTTACATAATATGAACATGGCCATATGTTGATATAATTTAATATTATTCATTAAACCTATAAATAAAAGTGTGAGATTGAGTTAATTAATCCCATAGTATAATAAATTATGTGTATAAATTATTTTAAATCATGTACAAGATATAGTAAAATTTAAGCCCAATTAGGTTTACAAACATCATGTAAGATAGTTTCTATTTTTTTTTAAAATAATTTTCTTATAAAATTTGTTCTATAATTTAAAAATGATTAAAAGTGTAAGACATTAGCAAAGTGATTTTTAAAAAAGGTTTGATTCTTTCCTATCATTTCCTTTCTTGTTTAGTTGGATTGTAAGTTACTTTTTCATTACATTTGATATAAGTGTTTTTCCCACTTAAATGTAACTATTATACCTTAAAATATGTTACATCAATAAAACATATCATTATATGTCTAAGACCTTGGCACGAATCCAAATTAATTCAATTACTTTTTCCCATAATACTTACAATATATGAAAAGACATACACATAACTATAAGATAGTTATATAGAATGTTGATTTCATGTAATTTCATACTAGACATGAAATTATAAGAGTAAATAGAACATGAAATTTCAATAATATTTAATTTATGAACAAGAAGTATGAAAATAAAATATGAGAAAACATTAAGGTTATTTTTGTACATAATAATTTGGTAAAAAGAGGTGATAATACTTTAAATAATTCAACCTTACATATGGGCATGTTAAAAAAATATTAAAATGGGGAGAGAATCAAATGGAGAATGAAGGTTATTATACCCTACATAAGGACTTATGTCCTCTATTTTATTTGTGATACTGATACATTCTATTTTTATCATGAAGTGCATAATATACAATGACATTTAGGAGGTTAGGTATCTATCTAACCTATTTTAAGAGTTAATTTTTAGAGAAAACAAAAATTTATGATGACCATAAAAATGCTCAAATGATAACTCATACACATTTTTGAAAATCATTTATTGACATCATATCATGTAATCCCCATATATAATAACTAGGATGATATTTCACTGCATGAGCCTCATACACTATAACTATATTTTAATATGCTTGTATTTATTTATCATGTAGAACATTTAGTTTTAAATAAATCATTAAAATAGTTTGATATTGAACCACATTAGCGTCATACATTGTAACTAAATTCTAATATTCTTATATATGTTTATAACATAGACCATTAGGTTTTAAAACAATAATAAAACTTTTATATTTATTTATTGTATTTGTTTCAATTAATAAAAACGAGGGAGTGGTAGGAGGAGGAGCACCTCCTTATTTATTTAAATTTTATGACCTATTTTTTCCTGGACAAACTTAGGTTTATACAAAAAAAACATCTTATTTTTATTCTGGCTCTTATAACTTCCATTCGATTCTAAGAAATCAAGATGGAGGCCTTGTGCACTTAGCAATTTATGACCCTAGGTGGGGAACATGACACTCCCAATTGCACAATGAAAATTTAAGTAATATAAGATTCCATGTACTTTGTTTCAATTAAAAATTAGTATCTCTCAAAAATTATATAATAACATATGGAATAATAATTATGTGATACCATCATTTTTACCGATAAGTATACAAACATTTTGGTATCTCTATTGATTTAAATTACATATAAGAAAAAAACATATTCCAAGTCAAAGTCTTCAAAAAAATTAAAAAATAAAAAAAGGTAAGAAAAAAACTGAAGACAAGCAAAAGTACTTATCACATGAAATTAGTATTATTGAACATTCATTTGCTTCTTCCATTTAACAAATAACTGAAATAATATATAAATATAAAAAAAATATTGGATTTGGATGAAAAAATTATGTCAATAAAATGGTGTGAATGTTTAAAAGCTACATTGAAATCAAGAAAATGATTTTTTTATATTCTATCAAAAAAATTATAGAAATTTTTTGCTATCGATGAGAATTTCAGCACACCTATCCCCCCTCCACTAATACTTAAATTTTGAATCACAAAGCCTTTATTATTATACACAAAAAAATTAGAATTGTGGCCAACATTAAAATATTAATAGGAAATGGTTATCAAAAAATAATTCTTACGTTAGATTCAAACTCATACATATCTTTGAAGCATCATATCATACGAGTGGTATATATAATAATTAGGATGATATTTCATAATATGAGCTTCATATATTGTAAATAATATGTTTGTTTATGTTTTTTTAAATAAACCATTTGGTTTTAGAGATTTGAATAAAAATTATACATTTATTTATTATATTTGTTTTAATTAGGAAAAATGAAGGAGGAGGACTACCTCTTTATTTATTCAAATTTTATGGTTTGTATTTAATATGGAATAATCTAGGTTTATATAAAAAACAAACATCTTATTTTTATGGTAGGTTTCACACCTTCCATTTGATTTCAAAGAATTGAGATGGATTCCTTGTACACTTGGAAAGATTTGATCTTGCGTGAAAATTTGACACTCTTAGTTACAAACCTACAAATTAACTAAAATAAAATTTTACGTACTTTATTTTGATTAAATATTATTATCTCTAAAAAAATTATTTGATACTAAATGGAATAATAATTATATAATAACATCAATCTTACCAATAATTATACAACTATTTTGATAGCTCCATTACTTTAAATTATGTCTAAGGAAAAAGGACATTAAAATCAAGAAAAAAAATGGAAGGAAAAAAGGGGAAAAAGGCAAAGGCACACATCACATGAAAAGAACATTATTAAATGTTCATTTGCTTCTTTCATGTAGGAAATAACTGAAATAGGATCGCATGTAAGTAGTATTATTGAACATGTATTTGCTTCTTCCATGTAGTGAATAGATAAAATATTATATAAAGATATATAAAATTATTGGCATTGGATGCACAAATTGTGTCGATAAAATGGTGGGAATGTTTAAAGGCTACAATAAAATGAAGACAATGAATTTTTGACATTCTATCGAGAAAATTATAGTGAGATTTTGTTTTCATTAAAACTTTTAAACCCCTCCCCACTAACCTTAAAATTTTGAGAAGCATGAAGGATTTATTCAAATAGGCTAAAAATTTGGAATTATGACCACTATGGAGAAATAGTAGTAATAAATAAATCATCATTCGTGAACTAAAAATAATTTCTATGTAAACATGTGTTTAATAATGGCCCTTAGCATTTCCATAAATAAGAGCATTGAAAGGAATAGCATATTCACCTCTAAATGATATCACTAAGGATTTTACCCCCAGGTAGGTTTGTTGACCCTAATAGTTCCTTTACCATGTTTTTGACCTCAGGTTCCATAATCTTATGTTATTTAAAATTTAAAGAATAACTATCCAAAATTTTTGATACACTTAAAAACCTATCAAGAAAAATATTAAAATATATCATCTTAAATATGAATAAGGTGTGTGTATGTTACTATTGAATAGTGCTTCACAAATAGAAGATAATCAATTCATTTGATTACCCACTTGTGTTGTGCAATGAGAAACTAGATCGAATGGGTTATATCCCTTCGTACATGAATATGTACATTCTGCTTCAGACATTTTGGTACATTCAATCAAATATGTTGTTTATAAAATCTTTACAAACATTTATATGGCTATAAAATTTAATGCTTGTGTTCACTAACTTAAGATCATAATCATTTGAGACAATGATTATGTCTTAGATTCAATCGAGTCACATCAACCAATATTTAAATAACTAAATTTTAATACATGGGTATGTGGTTCATTTCCACATTAGTAAAGATTAAAAGACTAACTTTTGTTACACGAGAAAATGGTTTAATAGTAATAGTTTTTTTCTCATAGTGCTAATCACCACCCTATGTTTCTTTTGTAAATTGGTGCCTGGATGCCTTTAAAAGAGTCCCAATCTATGACAGTGGAAATCTCCCATCAGAGAAATTCAAAAATACAAAGTTAATGGAAAATTAGAAAAGCAAAGGTAGCACAAAATTAAAAACAGCAACTTACCCTACCACAAAAAAGGAGGATTCATACAAATGTCATGATTATATGGTATCTTCATAGTTTAAAAAAAAAATCTCAATGAAGGCAATGTACTCTCTAGAGAGCATAGTGGTCTATAATGAATGCCTCATAAGGTGAATACTCTACCAATATCATAGTAATTTGCAATCTTTAATGGTATGCCAAGGCACTAGAAATAAACACTATTCATTACGTAACATTATTTCACATTGATTGAGGGGGCAAAGTTTGCAAACAGGAGGGTATGATCGTTGGGGATCAAGGTGAGGTCCACTAGGTTTCATCTACACAATAATTACATAAAATTATTTAAGAAATGAAAATGATATGGAGTGATTTGATCTCTTAACTATTTAAAAATTTCATAGAATATATTTATATCCTCCTCTCAGGCTAGCTTGACAAAAATATCTAGATCTTTCTTCCATTCCATCAATACTATTATCATTTTCATCCCAATTTTCCAAGCTATCCCCAAATTTGGTATCCATGTCCATATCCCATCATCAACCATAAAAATACATCCTTTTTTAGGATAATAAATCATCCCTTCCCATCTATTAAATTTCATTACAAATAAAAATACATTGAACAAATACACTATAGACAATCCATTGATTACAGGGCTTTTGTACCTAATTTTTATAAAAGAGTTTGAGATAAAGTTGGAAATTATATTTGTAAAAAATACATTATGAATTTTGACTCATTTTATAATAAAATAGAATAAGATTGTAGATGTCAATCAAGAAGGATCATAACCAAATCTTATGGATCTTAATTTGTTAAAAGACTAGTCAATCTGAATGGTTTGACCCCCTAGAATAGGTATTGAAAAAATATTCTAAGAATTAACATAGTGAAATATGTGTTCACTAATGATAATATAATTGGTAAAATGGGTTGATATAATCATGTAGTATCCCTAGGGTGGTAGATCAGTAGTGACTAGGATAGAGTAGCTCTGACTAGCATGGATGTCCAAAGATTTATAGGGGTTTTGGATAGTATGAGACCTCTCCACTTCAACAAGCTTCATCGTGTAACCATAAATTTAAAATTATAAAAAATATGACAATCCCACATTTGAAATTTGGATACAATATGTTTTTCTTATAAATAAAAAAATACCATAGAATTGCTTGAAAATAATGAAAAACAACTAGATCTCCCATAGATAAAAATGGCATTGTTTGAAGTTAGATTCATCAATACCAATAGCATCCTACATTTATCAAATGTTATTTAAAATTCATATATCCATCAGTGATTTATGAGAAAAACATCAATATTACCCAAGTTTAGTGTTCTCCTCAAGACCTTCAAAAAAGTAACAACTGGCTAAAGAGTGGTATTCTAAGGAAAATTTCACAAAAGGTAAAATAATATGAATAATGAAAAAAAATTCATTTTACTTGTTGTCCATAACAAATCATAGTGTGTTTGGTCTTGTACTAGTCACCTATTATTTGGGTAACATCACCATGAGGATCAAGGAATGGAACAAGGATTTTTGTCTTGCTATGAACATTAAGACCTTTCAAGCCTGTTACTACCTTTATAGTAGTATACTAATGGAAAGTAAAAATAACTTCCAATCTGGTCCTTTAATTAAAACTTGAAAGTAATGTTTGAGCTAGGTCATATGGGGTAATTGGTCTTAAAATAAATTATTCTTTCCCTCACTACCCCTATCTCATCTCTGGAGCTCCGCCTCAAACCATATTTATTACAATAGTTCAAACTTGAAATTTTTTAACTATTTCAATTTTCAGGGTAAGATATGTGGTAGGTGAAAAAATTGAAATCCCAAAAGTAGAAGACAAAAAGAGATAAAACAAAATAGAAAAGTAGGAAAAGACAATGCAAAAAATATGTGTAGTAGTAATAGAAAATATATGTAGCAATAAATATAGAGAAGCTTGGAGAATACAGAACAAAAACATGAAGAATAAAATCATAGTAGTAGATTGTATATGCAAAAAAAATAAGAAAAAAAATAGAATGGGGTGATAGATGCATTAGGGAGTGAATAGAACCTAGAGAAGGCAATAGTAGATTGTGGAGATCTAAGCAACCAATAGAAGAAGAAAGTATAAAACAAATGTAAAGTTTTTTGTTAGTTTTCATAATATCTATAGGTGTATTAGTTAATGCTTTGTAGTCAATTTATAATAGGAGTTTTTAAGTAAAATTAATACAAGATGTTTTATATTTTTATATAAACTTATGCATCCCCCATTCTGTCAATATATCATGTGTTTTAGTGCATCTAAAACACTCTTCTAATTAGTTATAGACTACCTTTGAAGTTTCAATTATTGTTTTTATTTTATGTTATTGGATGTTTCCCACCTGGGATTGCATATTTTCTTTATTTTATACCAATAACTAGTATCATATAACATAGGTTGTAACTTCATTTAGACATGGTAGCTGGGAGTTCTAGTTCATGAAAACAACCCCAACATTTGATCAAAATAACTATGATGTGTGGAACATCAAAATTAACACCATATTCAACTCTCAATAGTTTTGACAGTTGGTTGAAGTTAGATATAATGAGGTTGTAGACCTATCAACCTTCAATCCATTAATTTAAGCACAAAGTAATGCATTGAAATATAATAAAAGAAAGAATGCCTAGGAGTTTAGCGACATACAAATGACACTAGTTGATTTAATCTTTGTTAGAATATCATCAAATGTCCATTCTAAATAAGCATGGGATATTCCTCAATATGTCTATCGATGGAGTGACAAGGTGAATATTGTCAAGTTTAAACTCTTAAAAAGGGACTTTGAGACCCTAAAAGTGAAGGAAAATGAATACATAAATTACTTATTCATAAGGAAAGTAAATATTCTAAATCAAATGAAGACATGTGGTGATACCGTTGAAGATCATAGGATCATTGAGAAGATGTTAAGGAGCCTTCCAATCAGATTTGACCCTATAGTGGTTACATTTGAAGAGTCAAAATATTTGAGTAAAATGACAATAGATGAGATGATGGGTTACTTTCAAATCCATCAACAAATGATAAATAGTTCAACCACCTCCTCCCATGAGCAAGAATTCAAGACCAATGGGAATGTGATAGGAAGGATGAGAGGATCAAACAATAGAGGAATATGAAGAACTAAAATTAATTTAGAAGGTGAAAGGCATAGCCATCAAGAGTTACATGGAAAAGGAAGAGGAAGGATCAGCAACACTTTTAGAGGGGGCTCTACTCAAAGGTATCATAGTACTAACATTCAGTGGTATTACTATGAAATTTATGGACACTATGCTAGTGAATGTAGAAAGGAGTATGATATGAATAGGAATAACTGAAATTTATTGAAAACACAAGATGATAAACCTAATAAGAAGGAGAAAAATGGAAACTTGTTTATAACATGCAACATTATAGAGCAAAGTGGTAAAGAAATATGGTACTTGGATGGTGTTTTTGAAAACCACATGATTGGAAACAAAGACATGTTCAACCACATTGATGAGTAGATAAAATCATTGGTAAATATTGGAAATAATGAGAAGTTTACCATCATGGGCAAAGGTTTCATATCTATTCACATCAAGCAAGATGACAAAAGGTAAAAATAAATATGCTTACTATGTGCCTAAGTTGAAGCAAAACATTATTAGCATTGGACATATTGTATAAAATGAAAACAAGGTTAGATTTGAGAAATGGTGAATGCATAATATTTTATAGGAGTGGTTTAAATAGATATAATGTAGTTGTCAATATGACAATCAATCGAATGTTTTCATTGAGAATTCAAATTGAGCTCATAGTAGCATTGAAAACTATGATAGTAGATAAGTCTATTATTTTGTATCTAAGGTATGGGCATTTGATATTTTGTTTTTTAAACCTTCTTCAATGGAAGAAAATGGTTAGAGATCCACCCCTTATAGAATAAACAAATAAATTGTGTGAAAGATGTATATTGGGAAAGCAACATAGGAGTGCATTTCTCATGGGTAAAGTATAGAGAGATAAAGCTCCTTTAGTATTGATCCATTCAAACTTACGTGGTCCAATAAATAACCCCTCTCTATCAACTAATGTCTAATTCATGACATTAATCGATGATTTTGGATGGAATATATCAGTGTATTCTTTAAAGAATAAATTGGATGCATTCAAGATGTTCAAGTAATTAAAGGTCATTATGGAGAAATAAAGAAGTGACTACATAAATATTTTGAAGATAAATAGAGGTGGATCATAAATCTATAATGAATTCATGAATTTTCACTAGGATCATGGCATCAAGAATCAATTTACATCTAGGTATACACCACACAAAAAATATTTTGTTGAGAGGAAGAATAAGACCATTCAAGAGATGGTAAAGATCATGAGAAAGGAAAATGGTTTAACTATTAATTATTTGGATGAGGCTATATATATATTCTTGAATATTTGTGCAAAAAATAATGGTAGGGATGTGATTGCTCAAGGAGCATAGAGAATCTGGAAGCCACGTTTTGAACACCTTAGGGTGTTAGATTTTGTGGCACACACTCGTGCTAAAGTAAAGAATGATAAAATGATATGACAAATGTGCTAAGTAAATTTTCATAGGGTATAGTGATAAATCAAAGGCTTATCAATTATATAATCTTATTACAAAAGAACTCATAATCGGATAGGATGTTTAATTCAATCAGCATGAATCTTGGGGCCATTTATTGAATTTAAACTATAAGATAGTAAATCCACTTATGCATCAAGTTTTACCCCTATTTCATAAAGGGCTAATTCATTTGGTGGTATCATCCATCAACAAGGTCAAGGATTTATTCATTAGTCAACATCATCCTCCTCCATCTCAATTTAACATCTATCCAAGACAAGAATATTGTAATAAGTCTATGATAAATCAAGGTATGAGCCAAATGAAGATGACACTATGAATTATTCTATCCTTTTATCAACTGATCCTACCTACTTTAAATAAGTAGTAAGAACAATAAGTAGTGTGTGGCAATGGACAAAATAATTCATGCAATAGAGAGAAATTAGACTCAAGATTTAATTGACATACTAAAAGGAAAAGAGGTAATATAGAGAAGCATAAGTTAAGACTAGTGGTGAACTACTACAAGCAAAGGATTGGACATGACTATAATGAGACATTTGCACCCATAACAAGACTATAAACAATAAGGATAATCATAACCATTATTACTCAACATAATTTGAAAATTAATCAATTGTATTAAATTAACCTTATTAAATGGAGTGATGTAAGAAGAGGATTATGTGGGATAACCACCTGAATATAATATTCTTGTTCATGAGAATAAAGTGTATAGGCTAGAAAAGCCATTGTATGGGCTCAATTTGCCCCTAAGAGTATTGTACAACCATATAAACTCTTACTTATTGAGAAAAATCTTTAGAAAAAATGTTATTAATCCCACAATATACATCAAAACAAATAAAGTTGATGTTTTGATTGTAGTTTTGTATGTGGATGATCTAATATATAATGTAAATGGAAATCAATCACTAGAAGAGTTTTAGAAAAACATGAAGAAGGAGTTATAAATGATTTATTTATGCTTCCCAAAGTATTTTCTTGGGATATAAGTCAATCAAAAGTATAATGGCATATTCATATGTCAATATAAGTATGCAAGGGATATATTAGAGAGGTTTAAGATGCTAGAGAGCAAGCCAATATCTACACTAAATAAGACAAGATTAAATTTATACAAGGATGATTTTAGAATTAATTTATATCCCACATAATATAAGATCCTAAATAAAAACTTAATGTATTTGATTGTATCTAGGCTAAAAATCATGTATGCAATTAGCCTCGTATCTAGATTCTTGGAGATGCCAAAAGAGACACATTGGCAAGTGAGCAATAAGATATTGAGGTACATGAATGTAATAAGAGAGTATTGATTTTTGTATGCAAAAATAGTTGAGTTTTAGCTATTTAGTTACATGGATAATGATTGGGTCAATAGCCCTGATGATTGAAAGAGTTGTTTAGGGTATGTATTTGATCTTTGTTTAGGATCCATATCTTAGGATTCAAAGATACAACCCATACTTTCACTTTTTATAGTTGAATTGGACTATGTAATAGCCAATGCAATAACATGCCATGGTATATGATTAATAATAATAATTTTATATTTGCATAAGGAGAAGAAAGGGGATTATATGGTTTATTATGATAATATATCCTCCATAAAGTTTTCAAATAAACTCAACTCTCATGGTAGTCATAGGTACATTACAATTTGGTATCAATTCATTCAAGATTTTGTTAAAAATCATGTGATAGTGCTTAAATTTTGTAATTCAGATCAATAACTAGTTTATATTTTAAATAATTCATTGTCAAAATAAAATTTCATGAACCTAATAGGAAGGTTAGGGTCATTAGTGCAGTATCATTAGGCCTAAAAAATTTTATGTCAGCTCTAAACTTATATAGGATAGTTCTGGACTTCTACAGGCTAGCTCCAGACTCCTATAGTCCTAATCTAGAGTCATACAAGCTAGCTTTAGACTCCAACATGCCAGTTTTGGACTCCTACAAGTTACCTTCATACTCTTAAAAACCAACTCCAAACTCCTATAGGGAAACTCTAAACATCAAAAGGTCACTTTCAAACTACAATAATAGATCTACGAACTCCAACATAGTAGTTACAGATTCCTACAATTGATATGCAAAATCCAATAAGGCATCTATGGAATTTGTAAGTCCAACTATGAATATTATCAGTTGAGATATGGACTCTACTAATCCATCTATGGAGTATTCTAGTTGAGCTATTAACTTAAACAAGGAAACTCTGGACATAAATAGAAGAGATGCTAAAACATTTGGCAAATAAAGAGAAGCTACAAAGAAGTTTTGAATGTTGAGAAAAGTTCTATAGACCATGTAAGGAAGGTTAAAAATAAGAGGGAGTGTTAAAATAAAATATTATCACACTCACCTATTCCTATCTCATCTCTAAATCTATTGATCAAACCATATTTATTATAATAGTTCAATTTGAAATTTGTGAACAATTTCAATTTTGGGGAGAAAATATTGTGGTAGGTGAAATGGTTGTAATCCTAGAAGATGAAGACAAATAAACATATGATAAAATAGAAAATTAGGACAAGACAAGGTAAAAAAAAAATGTAGAGGAATTAGAAAAAAATAGACACAACATTAGGTAGAGAGAATCCTGTAGAATATAGAGCAATAACAAGAAGAAGAAAATCATATCAAAAGACTATGTATGATAGACAAGAAGAAAAAGACATAACAGGAAGGAGAGATAGATGTAGAAGTGAATGAATATATCATGAATAATTCTATAGTAGACTGTTTAGAACTAATCAGCCAATAGAAAAAGAAAGTAGAAAATAAGAGTGAAGTTTTTTGTGAGTTTGCATGAACAGTTGTAGCTATATCAATTTATGATTTGTAGTCAATTTGAAATAGGAGTTTTTAAGTTAATTTAATACAATAAATTCAATATTTTTATATACACTTCTGCCTCCCATGTTCTATCATTTTAATATGTGTTGTAGTGCATCTACAACACTTTTCTAATTTATTACAAACTATCTCCAAAGTTACAGTTCTTGTTTTATTTTGTGTTATTGGTTGCTTCTCATTTGGGACTGATTATTTTATTTATTTTATTCCAACAATTGGTTCCAAAAAATCCATCTTTCTAGGAGTTTTCCTTCTATTTTATCCCATTCTTTCATCACAATGTGTTCATCATCTTAGTGCATTATATGTCACTGTAAAGAATGCAAAGAGGGGAGACTTGGAACCTACCATGACAAGAGGAAAGACTAGTCTAAGTTATTACATACACTAACAACAATGTTGTCATTTGTAGCACTACCAATCTAAGGTATAAGAAACTAACCATTGATTTGAATTCTGTATAACAATAATAAAAATAATTGAGATAGAGATATGTGGGAAATTAGATAATGATGATCTTGAATTAAATGCATTATTATAAAATATGGAATTAAAAATATGAAAAGATAAATCCCCTATTGAGGGACAACATGAGGCCATATAGTGCCAAATGTAACATTCCATCTAAATATTTTTTATGGTTCTTATGCTATAGAATAAAAAGAAAAATATGTTATGACATTATACACATGAACAATGCAATGCCACATAAAACCCATTGAGCTCTCAATTATAATTCTTGATCTACTTTTTTCTTTTTCCACTAGAATAAGTGATTTCATGTAATCTACACATGAACAACCTTAACTTATTTAGAAAATTAGAAAAAAATGCAGACAAACAACACATATTCATAAATGTACCAAAATCCTATAATGAATGGGTCTACCAATAGATAATCTATGTGCTTAAAAAATCTTGGGTTTCATGGGTCCCAGTTTCTAAAAACTACACTTGGAGATATATTATCAACCACAATCACTACCTCCTGATCTAAATAAATTAATTTATTCTTTATTTATGGAAAAAGTTACCTAAGATCATGCAGAGAAATTTTATTTGTTCTACCTTACTTTGTCACTATTGAACCGAAGTGTGTTATGTCTTTACACCTAACCCAAAATGTGAAAGACCAATCCTCTACCTTGAAATAACTATTTGTATCCTTAAACCAAGAGTGAAGAAGATCCTTACTCTCATTGAAGTTAGGAAATTTAGATTTATATTGAAAAATGCTTAAAATTAGTAAACAATATTTTATTATTAAAGTATATCAAAATATATGCATTGATTTATTGGTAAAATTTAACTCATCCCCAAGTAGAACTTGTAAATGGTAAGTAAGAATTTTAGTTTAATTAAAAATTATCCTTACATACTCACCAATACAAAATAATGTAAAATGTTATAATATTGTATTAAACAAATGATGTGTTGTAGTTGACAACAAAGTATGAGAGTATCAAATACTTGGAATGTGTTTTATGTCTTGAATTCCCAAGTATTTATAAATTAATCACAAATACAATTTTTTATGTATCCACATCCATTAAATATGTATAGTCTACATTCCATCTACACTGCCAAGTGTTGACATCCAAGGTGATTTCATTCAATCTTCCCACTTCCACTCTCTATGGATATTTCTATTAATTCCTTCACATATGCAGTTAAAATTAAATTGGGCTCGATAATACCATGTCCATAAACTTTAATAATCTCTATGGATTTGGTACCATGCATTGGCGTGGGTTTTAAGATAAAGGCATTGAGGTCCACCATATTTATTCAAGCATGAGCCCCAGGTAAATTAGGTGTCTAGGTTTATCAAGTTATTTTCAACACATGGTTTTGAGGTCATAGAGTAGAAAATTTGAATTTTTGATTTTATTTTTTCTCATAGATTCAATGAAATAATTTTGTTTCTTAACTCATTTTTGTATTCATTAGAGTCTGACTATCATTTATTATTATATGCCATGTCCACATAGTGGGTTTCTATTTATTGAGATCTATGGCAAGTTTCATTATCACTTAATTGTTAATATCAATCAAATATTCAATAAATTATGAACCTCTAATAAATATCTCTTTATACACTTAATTAATGTCATTAATTTAATATATATACTCTTATGGGTCACAAGAGAATGCCTCCACAAGTGTCATCTAACCAAAAGGGTATTGGTCATGCTTCACTATAAATATAAATGAAGTTGATGAAGGTCACACTATATACCATTTTGTGCTCAACTAATATCTCCCACTTATTTATGTATTGTTAATATTCTATTAAATATTTATATACTAGTAAATTCCCAAAGTTGGTGCAATGCGAACAATGATAAATCAAAAAATGTGTCTATATGATTATTTGAAAGAGAAATAAAAGTAGATATGAATAAGAATTAAGAAAAATAAGTTTGAAATTTCAATTAGGCTCTATAAAAATATTGAAATAATTATTGCATTATAAATTTTGTGTTAAATAAAAGCGAACAATATAGAAAGAAACATGGACTAAAATGGAAATAATTCTTAAACTGTTATAGCAAATTATATAACTCATGTAAAAATAATAAAAATTTAAAACATGTTAAAAAATTACCCCAACATTAAATATTTTAATGAAGCATAATAAAAACATGTAAAAATTTCCTTATTTATGTGGCATGATTGATAGTTAAGTCAACAACATTCATTGACTAAGAGAACTTGCAACAAGTGGTAAGAATTAATTCCTTATCAAATATGTTACGAGACATTTATCCCCAAATTTACATTTTTGTTTTATTAAAAATATTAAAACTATGAATCATTAATTTGGATTTAAAATATATCAAAGGAACCACTTCATCCTTACATACACATTAAAATATGAAAGAAACAAAAGATTTATGGCATATACTTTAGCGAAATAAATATCCTTAGAATAAACATGAAAATGAGAAAAAATGTACCTATGTCATTATTTCAATTCAGTGACCACTCACCCTAAAGAACTACAACTTCATCTCCAAGGATCCAATGCATCTATTTCAGCACATTAATGCCCTATGAGGCAGACACATGAATATGCACCATTCACTAGAAGAGGGGGAAATATGATCATACTAACTCTCTAATGTCTATTTGGTTCTTTTATATTTCTTGAAATCTTTGAGAGTATCCTTATCTACAATGGAATAGATTAATGTTTTCAAATTAATCATATATAAAAAAATATCCCGATTGTTTGATTATATGACCACCAAAATTTACTAAGATCTTTGACCACCTTATCTTTTATATAATAGTAAAATTTTAGATTGACATAAACCTATCACATCTTTATTGATATTTACACCAATTTGTTCATAGACACTACCCAAATTAAACGAGGTTCCATAATACTAGATGTCCATGGAATTTAATACATTCAATAGAGTTGGCACCATGTATTAGCATGGTGTTTAGGTCATGCCTTTACTCTAGACTCTCCTAAATCTTGCATTATATGTGCTTCCTAATGGGTTGTCTACAACATGTTTTCTTCAATGTGCCTAATAGTGATATTTTTCATTACCACTAAAGGATTTTGACATGATATGGTTTTCAATATTTTAACTTGTGATTAACCTATCAACGATGAGGAATTTTTTTGGTGTGTTTTCATCTGATTTTATTTCCCAATTATTCATCATCATGTGCCTTGAGATAGTTATGGTTTACATTGGGTTCCATGCATGGATTTATATTATGATGTATGTACTTAGTGTTAAAACTTTCTTGTCATTTAAGAATTGACATATTTTTTGTAATTGGGTAAGTTGATGCTAGTCTTGATAAATTATTATGTTCATGAGCCACTTTGTTATGCATGGGATGATTGTATACCATTAATTTATGTAAATAATTGACATTAAGAGGAAGTGATAGTCCTATTGATATAATTATATATTTACTATATTATAAATTGGCTTATAACCATAAAATTTTAGAAATATTGAATACAAATAAAGATTATACTAATCATTGGTTGACATTATTATAAACTATACTCTCTCTTTCTCTCTTCCCCTATATTTTTACATTCTTACCTTTGGGTTCGGATGATTGATCCTAAAGGAGGACTAAGTCTCCCTGCTTGAACACTTTGACTTTAGACCTTTTGTCAAACCATCTTTTCACCATCACCTAGAGTCTTCTAAAGTTAGAAAAATCATTTTTTTTTGTCATCTTCCATATGAATGATGTTTAATAACATGAAAGTGGCATGTTCTTGAGTTTATTTCATGTATTCTTACATAAATTTATATGTAGGCAATTTGAGAGTGATGCAAAAAATGGGCTCCTTACCATACACCATCAGAAAGGGTGAAGCCCTCAAGGCTTGCTTGATCCTTATTACGTTATCCCAGTGTGAAAATTTTAGTAGTTTATGCCAATTTATTGGTTTGTCTTCTACATACTCCTCAATTTCCTTCATTAGGTTTTTATTTGTATATTTGAAAATACCATTTCCTTGGGGATAGTGATTACAAGAAAATTTAAGTGTAATTCCATTATCATAATCCCATTTAATTATTTCAATTGAGATGAATGCAGACCCACTGTCACATACCAGAGAAACTATGGTCCTAACTCTAGTCAATATATTATCCTCTATGAAACTGATCACTTCTTCCATGCTACATTATTTGGTGGCCACTACCTCAGTCCATCTAGTGCAATAGTTAGTGGCAATCAAGATGTTTTTATGACCTTCAAATGGGTTAGCGTTGATCACTCTAACAAATTCTAGACCTAATTATGCAAACTATTTGTCAATCATGACTGGTTCTAGAGGCATGGCTTCCTTTAGCTCTTTGGTTCTAAATATTTGACATGAGTGTCATTATCTTACATGCTTATGAGCATCTTTGAATATAGTAGGCTAATAGTAACCAGACCTTAGGATTTTCTGATTTGTCATTCTTCTAGAGAGATGCCCACTACCTAAATTTTCATGAAAGGTGGCCATAATTTAGGTGGTTTCTTCTTGTGAAACACATCTTAGGTAGATTCCTTTAAAGCTTCTTCTATACAAGATTCCATCCTTTATCAAGAAGTGGGATGCCTTTAGTCTCAAGGCTCTCCTTTTCTCCAAAGATAGACTTGGAGGACAAGTACCATTGATTATCAAGTGTATGATTGAATCATACCATTCATTGTTTTGAAAATTATGTTGGCCTACTTGTATAATACTTATCCTAGGGATAGTATTGGAAATTATCTAAATCAAACCATGGCACCTTACCAACTTTTCTACGTTCATTTCCAAGTCATATTCCTATGAAACTAACATCCACTTACCTCTATGTTCCCCTAGCTCACTTTGACTCAACATAAACTTAGTGGTAGGGTTAGGTAGAATAGCATAAACTTTACTTCTAAGGATGTAGTGCCTAAAATTCTTTACTACCTTTACTAGTGCATATGCATCCTTATCAATCATATAATAGTTTAATTCATAATTCTTAATATTATTACCCATGAAGGCCTTTAGGTGGTCACACAATTCAAATTTTTGAGTCAATATAGTAGCCATAGTATGGTCAGATGTAAAAGAGTAAAGGTATAAATATTTTAATAAATTTGGACTTATAAGCATCTGGACTTGGTTGATGGCCTATTTAATGTCACCGAATGCTTTCTTAGATGCCATATTTGTTTATAACATATCCTAACATTTTTCCTTCAGTTACATAAAATATTCTTTTCTTAGGGTTTAAAGAAATGCCATAACTTCTACATCTCTCAAAAAATTGTTGAAAGTGTATGAAGTGATATTCCTTATTTTTAGAGAAAACTATTAGATCATCCATATAAATGATTATGCATTTACCAATTAGACCTTGGAAGGCATGGTTTATGGATCTTTGTAAGTTATCTAATGTGTTGATTAGTCTAAAAGGCATCCTTTTGTAAGAAAAATTTCCCCACATTGTTATGAAGGTTGTCTTCATCCTATCTTCTTTTTCAACCATTACCTGGTTATAGCTTGAAAATCCCTCTAGGAAGGACATCATAGCTGAACCTAAAATAGTCTGAATTACCTAGTCCAAAGAAGGGAGAGGATAATTATCTTTCTTTGATGTTCTATTTAAATTTTCAAAGTCAATGCAGATCCTAATATTACCATTATTCTTCTTCATTGGCACTAAATTGGCCATCCAAGTTTAATGTCTGATAGGAAAGACTATCCTAGAATCCAGTAATCTTTTGACCTTTTTAAAGATCATAGGTTCTAACATGGGGTTTATTGGTCTTTATTTTTGTCTCAAAGGTTTAAAACTTTCTTTGAAGGGCATTTTATGGGTAATGACCCTTGGGTCAAAGATTTTTAGGTTATCATAGGACCATGTTATAACACCCTTGTACTTGGTAAGGAGTTATTTGGATTTCTCATTTTCAAAAGTTGTACAAGCCTAGCCAACATTCACTTGTTGGGGTTGTTATTGGAGGCCAAGATCCATAGTATTGTAATATTTTCCACTCAACATGGGGATTTTGGACACCTCAACTAGTTTATCTTAATCAAATAGTCTTCATAGAGAAATCATCCCTTTAGGAATTTTGTTGTCATTTAGCTGAATGGCCTTGTTATCAAACTTGTTCCTTATAATTATATTTTCATCAAATTCATCAATGACATGGGTTTTAAATGCCCTAGAATTGGTCAAGAAATCCAATATCTACTATTCATCATTATATACTTGGAAATGACTAACATTATCAGGCATTAATGGACATACGACCAATTCAATACTAAAATTAGGGGATTTTGGATTAGGCATGAGATTTGCTACAGTGGATGCCAACTCATCTATAGCTTGGTTTGCTTCCCTAGGAATAAAGGTGATGTTGAAAGCATCAAAAGAGTCAATCACATCTCAAACTCTAAACATATACTTCTTGAGGTATGAGAGTTTACATTGGTACCTACTCCTGACTTGTTTGACCAATAGTTCAGAGTCACAAAAAACTAGTAATTCCTTAGCTTTACTATTTATAAAAAATTACAAACCAAGGATGAGAGCTTCATATTCAACAAGATTATTGGTGTAGAGGAATTAGAGTCTATAGGAGGCATGGTACCTTTTTCTGGTAGGATTGGTTTAGAAAATGCCAACACCTGATCTAGCCTTACATCTAGCACCATAAAAATGCAATTTCCATAACCCAAGAAGAGGTTCCATGTCCTTCAGATCATCTATCCTATCAGCTTCGAGGGTGAAAACCCCTAAGTCTGAGTCAATTATGCTGACCCTTTCATTTAACACATTATACTCCATTATCATATGTTTCATTCTTGGTTACCTCTCAACTCTAATTTAATTTGGGAAACCTTTCCAAGGTAGCCATAAGTCGGAGAAATCAGTAGACATATACCCATTTAAGGCCTTGGTCCATAGGCATCTATCATGTCAACCACCTAAATGTTAATGAATTATTGAATTCTAGGTTTAGAAACTATTGGTATGTGAAAATTTATAAGTTCTCTAATTACCTTTACCCTTGACTTTTGTAACTGGGTGACAATCCTATCAGAATTGATGTGGGTTGTGCCATTTTTTCATCATATACTATCAAGCATGATATTTTTACAAACACCTAAGTCTAACAAGAAATTATGCAAGTTCTTACTAAACATCCTAACTGTGAGCAAGAAAGGTGGGATTCAGCTTTGCTCTTATGTACTGTTACATTAGCATGATCAGTCTTAGGAGTTTTGATGAATTTTAAGGACTCCGATAGTAAATATATTTATTATATGATCTATGATAACTCATGTAAGGTGATGTTGGCCTTGATTTAATTCATTTATTCAACAATATTATAGCTAGTCTTACTAGGTGAATCAACACTAGTCTTGGAGGAGATTCTTTTGGGTGGCTCAAGGTCATTCCTTGAAGAAGTATCAGGTGGGGTCCCATAAATATTAGGAGGAGTTGAAGTTTTCAAAGGTTTCTTCTACTCTATATTTATTAATGGGTAATTCTTTATCGAGAACTATCAAAATGCATTGATTTCCTTAGGGATCTCATATGGTTCATTTTCCTCTTGAAAGGGGAAATCAAAGGTCTCTACTATGTGGATTTGGTCAGAAGCCTTGGGGATATATGTATTTTAATTGTTTTCATTATTAGGGACTACTTCAAATGTATCTTGTTCTTCCTAAAAATATTTGAAATATTTGTAAAACTTAACACAATCAATCTCACCACATTTCGCAGTAACATGTACTCTACAATACTCAAGCAAAGTAGTTTCTGTGAGATTAATGTCCATGGTTTTATTACTAGTAGATGGTTCATTAGTCTTATTTCTATTATATAATTTACCATTATGAAATCTATTTCATAGTCTATTGAGCTTTTGGAAATTAAAGTTCCTTCCAAAACTTTCATCAGTGTTACCAACTTGTTTTTATAATTGGATAAAATCAGCTCTAAGTTTTTGAACCATATTTAATATAGACTCATTATAACTCTTAGGGGTGTTATAATTATGTACCTAATTATTTTTTTAAATAGGATAAGGTATTAATTACTTTTGATCATTATTAAAAGATCCATTAGTAACTTGGTGGCTCAAGAACCCTAAATTTTGATTAGGAGAAGAATAACCAATAGGCAAAATATTCAAGTTTGTGATTTGAGTAAGAGCTGGGGTATTTTGGTTGTTATTTGAAAAAGGTTTAGAGTATGTATTTATGGGTTAACATCAGGGATAAGGTATGCCACATGGCCTTGTGGTTGCATCTGATCACTAATAACCACTACTTCATAATAGGCTTGGGCTAATGAAGCTATAACTGAGATAGATCTCTTTAGAAATATAAAAGTCATTATATCTACTGCATATTTGTATATCTCTAAGGATATAACATTATTAGGTTCGCAAGGTTCCATAGTCCTGCTATACATTTTTTGGAATCTGGAGTTGAAAAACCTTATAGGTTTACTAACATGTATTTTTATGGTTGTGAATTGATGATAAATTATAGAAGGATTGATAATATTCCCAAATTGATTAATTAAAATGGTGTTGAAATCATTCTAGTATCATTAATACAGTCATTAGGCAAATTAAGGAACCATTCATACACTGCATCTATAAAAGTAAAGGGAAATAGTCTACATGCTACATCATCACGTATGACATTTAATACCATCAAAGCAACTTTAAAAGACATAAAATGTTCATAGGAAGTTAAAACTCCAATAGGACTAAATATGGTAAAAAAATTCTTAGGATTACATGGTAAATCATGGAATACCCCTTGTACATTAATGGGTGAACTCCCTAGCCAAGCCATATCTAGATGTGGTATAAATGCAAAATACCCTTGAATAGGATAAGTTGATAAACAATTGGAAAGTCTTCATCAACCATTGTCACACCTAGTTCTCTAATGAATTTTTAGCTCTAGTAAAGTTTCTCTCACTTTTGAGTGTGATCTGGTGTGAATCCTAGGCAATTCCATCTTGAAGATGTGAAATCCTATTTAAAACATGGTACGTCAAGTTAATTTTTAAAAGGAACAAGGACCAAACATGAATTCTAGTCTAATTATGTAAATATTTACATAAGAAGTGACAAAATACATCAAATTTCCATAAAGGTAGCTTGAATATGTATCTGATTATGTATATATAACTGATCTTTGTAAGTTTGAATTTGAGATGGACCACAATTTTCATAGAATTATTTGATATTTGATTAGAATAAGTTTTTCCAATTTCAAATACTATAGATCCACAAATTCAAAACTATATTTACCATAACTTGTAATCATTTATCTATGAAAAATTATATTTTCCTTAACAAAGCACAAAGATATGTCAAAAACCTCCAAGACTGTCAATATTTACACTTGGGATCAAAGATCCACCCAAAAGTGCAAAGACATCATAAATCCTATGGTAATTAGCATCAACTATCCTCCTTCTAGTGCTAGCAGAGCTTCTCCTTATTAATGCTTCTAAATGTACTACAAGTGCTCTTAGTAGTTAGATAACACTTCTCATTTTAGGATCCAAAGGATTCAGGGCATGAGTTGTATGTATTTTCCAATTAGGATGCCTATGGTGAAATAGCAACAAAGTAACATATACTGTCCCACAATATTTATAAATTTTTATGGTTGGGAAGCATCTTTGTGCCTTCTTTTATGAATATTTATGCTAATTTTGACAAATCATTCTAGATTTTAACTATGACTAAACTAAATGGTTATGAATAATGTTTGAAACTAAAGTGAATTGTTTAAAGAAATAACAAAAGGAAAGGGTAGGGTAAGAAATGAATGTTGATAGTTAATTATTGACTGTGAACATATTGATAAAGTTTCAAGAATTACCAAGTATGATCTTCACTAGATTATAGTGTAAAGTAGCCTAAGCTCTTGTTTCACTACAAACAAGGCCTAATTTTGAAGATAAGATGGCAATACAAGTAAGAATTGGATTTACATTTAAAGTTTTACACCACATATAGATAGCTAATGCACATCTTTGTTGGAAAAAAAATAAAATGAAGTAAATTCAATATCATTCAACTAACCTAGCATTACACAGGTTAACAACCGTATAATTAATGATCTAACTTAGTTTTTCCAAAAATTATTCATATTCAGACATAGACAAGCAATTCAAACACATCAACCTAGATAATGCATACTGGATTCCTTAATCTTTTGTATTAATTGCTTAAAAGTGGTACAAAAATAGCTTGAAGTCTCTCTCTTTTAAAAATGGTGATACATGCCTTTATAGAAGAGCTAGGCAGTATACCACTTAGTCTAAAACTACATGTGTAGAAAGATACAAACAATTGTCTTTGTAACAAACTACGATACATGTGTCTTTTAATATCCTGCTGACCTAGAGGCAATCATGCTAACAAACTAGTGTATACCTTTACAAATAATATGCTACCTCTCATGTAAAAAATAATTAGGATATTGGAGATGGGGTCCCTTGTCATTTAATGATGCTCATAACTCATTCATGTTGCTTATCAACTAGGCCTAAGTCTATATCAGGCCTTGGGATATGTTACTTTTTTTTTTATCAACTAACTCATCAAAATATTTGTTATTCCTAGAAAAAGTTTACTTAATGATTTTAGCTTCATTGATCCTTTCCCCTCCATTAAATATCATGTCTAATATTTTTCTATTATCTTTCCCTGATTGTTCTTGATTTTTGCCTTTGATTTCTTGTGTCACTAAAGTGGCTTTGTGTTGGAATTTTTCATCACTAATAATCCCTAGGGGAGTGGGATGTATAGGATCCTTGAACATAGTTCCTAGGAGATTCTCAATTATACCCATTATCTTCTTCTCCTCTTCCATAGATTCCTCCACTTTGGTATGCCAAGCACTCAAGGCTTGGACCTTGTCTACAACAATTCCCAAAATGGCATTTAGGTACCCCATACTGATGGCTATAAAATTTTGTATTTTCTTCCTAACCTGGTATTAAGAAGTTGGGTATTCTTATCTTTATAAATTTTTCATTGGCTCCATGGCTAAGATTTTTAGTGTAACATGCCTTAATTTCATAGTCTTTATTGTTTTGAACATGTCATGGAATGACTCCTCAAGTATATTTATCATAGAATATAGAACTGAGAGAATTACCTGAGTTTGTAAATTCTCTTTTTCCTTATTTAGGTTCTTAATTCTTTGCACTAATTCCTAGACACCAATCCTAGCTTTTTGATATTAAGCCTCAATTAAAATTTTCACATCTTCATCATGATGGGAGTCTCTCCAAGTTGTTTTACTCCAATAGGGTTTAACCTTATTAATGGTTGCACCTTTTGAAAGCTTAATTAATCTTGACCAATCATAGCTATTCTTATGGTGATCCTTTCCAATCTTGTCATGTCTATGTTAAATTGGAATTTAGCCTCTCACTCCAAGGCTATTCAAGGATGCCAAGACTAGCTCTATATCCTAGAAAATCCTTCCCCCATTGTTAGAGATTAAATAAAGATTAGCTTCCCTGTTCAATTTTTTTTTGCTAGTGGCCATTTTTGATGTTACTTAATTTTCCACACTAGATTGCCAAGGGTTCTTGCTATAGCACTTGTTCTAAAGATCACAATTATGCTATCTTGATTGAACTATAATCTATTGAATTAATTTAGGTCTTTTTTTAGAGAGGGTTTAGAGTTTTAATGATAATATATATTAAATATTTAAATTAATATGTGTTTTGGATTTGATGGAGACCTTTTTGATTTATACCTTTAAATTTTTGATTTTATAAGATCTTTGATATTGACCTTTTATGCTTACATGGAGTCTATATGGCATCATTTTGGGCTTTTCAAGGCAATTTTTATAAGTGTCATTATGATAATAACCATTGTATTTTAAAATATTCCTTCCATTTCATTATATTGGATCAAATCAAATGAGCAAGCACAATATATCGATCTAAATCTAAGTCTGTGACTTTAATTAGTTTAGTAATATCTTGGCTTGCAGTCATGAAACTTGGCATCTTCATATATTTTTCCCATGCTATGTATATCTTGTCAATTGTCACCTTGGTCAAACAATGTACATGTTTCTAGCTCCTCGAGATTTGAAAAGTCATAAAGGATTTCATGTCATCCAATCAAATCTAGTGAGCAAGCATCAATCGTGGGATCCTGCACACACACACACACACACACACAAAGAGAGAGAGAGAGAGAGAGAGAGAGAGAGAGAGAGAGAGAGAGAGAGAGAGAGAGAGAGAGAGAGAGAGAGAGAGAGAGAGAGAGAGAGAGAGAGAGAGAGAGAGAGAGAGAGAGAGCTATTAGACTTGAGGATATAAATAAAAGCACTTAGCATAATAATCAATTCTAAGGTTGAGATAATTATTAGGTCCTTAGTATTAATGACCTAGTATATTTTAGGTAATTTAAAAAGGTACATTGTAGAACCATGTTAAATTAGACCCAAAGAACATAGGAAAGAAA
Source organism: Torreya grandis (assembly GCA_037957365.1). Lineage (NCBI taxonomy): Eukaryota > Viridiplantae > Streptophyta > Pinopsida > Cupressales > Taxaceae > Torreya > Torreya grandis. The sequence continues at coordinate 348,405 of JARHVA010007602.1, read as the reverse complement.
GGGGAAATAAATAAAGAAGAGTTCAAGTGATGTTATGAAAACATGACTTAAACCAATGCAAACACCTTGTTTATATCTTATTTTTAATTGGTTCTTACCAACTTGGCTCCCTCCAATATTTGAATTTGAATCAAGTGCAACCTAGGGTTCTTGAACACAGAATCCTAAATCTTCCATGGAAGCTGTAAAATGACTCACATAACCTTGTTAGTAGGATTAGTATAAAATAAGAGGATTAAATTACACAATAATGTTCCTTAATAATGTGTATGATCTTAAAATTATATTAAATACTTTAATGTTTAGATGCTCCAAGACTTGGATACAAATACTTCTCAAGTGTCCCAATTTTTAAATGAATGGTGGTATGTTGGTCCCAACAGTTTCAAAATGAGTTATAACTAAATTTTGTTAGTTATTATTTTATGCTAATTAATTATCTTCTAAAATTCAATTAAATTTAAGGACAAGTTTAATAAGTATTAATTGATCATGTTATTTAAATATAGATTGGGAGTACTAATCTTAAAGGACAAGGACCCTCATCGATTAATAATATCATAGAATACATATATTAAATATAAAATAAATAAATCAAAGATCAAAAAATTCCATTTATATTAATACATAATGCATTATAAAAATAATTAAAGCATATATATTAATATCAAAATAAGTCTATTTCATCTTCAAAATATTATCATCAAAACTATCAAAATTTGAAGTTAAAGAATCAACTGAAAAGTGAAAAGTTGTGGCATGTAAAAAAAATATAGTAGAAAACAAATTTTATCCCTTAGATATAAAATAATCATCTAAATCAGAAATCACTTCAATTATATGTTTGTCTTGTTCAGTAATATAAACATTATACTCCATTTATGTTACTGGAAACTGCACCAGCTTTGTTCTAGATTCAGTTTCAATATCATCAACTTCTAATTTAATTCACTTAAACATTGTAACCTCCATAGGAGTATCAGGATCTAATTGACTTTCATTTATTTTTTCCTTATTTCTTTTATTTTTAATGAAATGGGGAATGCCCACCATCTTTCTTCTACTAGCATACCCAGGTATTCCCAAATTCAACATTTCGGTCCCCAAGACAAGTTCACTATGAGATGAAGTCAGAGATAAACTTTTATCTTTCATAAAAGGATCTCAGAGGGAAGGTGATGGGTCATCAAATGGAATGGTTAAATTTACATATTTTTTATTATCAATTATCTCAATTTCAAACTATGTGGCGTAATTAGTAAGACTAAATTCAATAGCTAGCTAAATTCTTTCATGGGATTGAATTGGAAGGTGTTATGAATTATTTTCTAAGTGATAGGAAGAATTGATCTATGAAAGGGTTTGGTCTCCAAATCTACTTACATATAAACCTATATTCCCTCTATGGCCTATAGTCATTGTATTGAAGGTCAAGTTATTTTAAACACTCTAGAATTCGGGGTTTGAAGCATCAAAATGTATAAACATTCTAATACCCCTGTGAAGCTTGAGACTAAATATTATTGAATACAAATCACCTTTATGAAAGTTCCTATTAGGATTAGGTTGATTCACATCACTACCAAATTTATTTCCCCAACCTTGTCATCACTACTCCTAGCTAACCAATGCTAGTCCTACTTGGACATTATGAAATAATTAGAAATATAAAATAATATGATTGAGAATCAACAAATGTTCAAAAAGAAACAAAACTAGAAATCCCATACATTGTCACCTCTCAAAAAATTGCACTTAGTTTTATCACCACTAAAAATACCACAACTACAACCAATTTTTAATTGAATCTTCAAATAATATCATAATTTCATTTCAAAATAGCTTAATGAAATTTGAGCTGTAAATCAAGTCTCTGCCACTACTTTAAAATATTTAACTGATCAATCAACAAATGAATCTACCTTAAAAATTAACTGAGTGTTTCAAAATTTGTAATAACATCATTTCATTTCACAAATTCTTGTTAACTTTCAACAATCTTCTAAAAACTGAATCACTCCAGAAATGAGGATGCATAATTTCTATTTTTAGATAATATCAAAAACCAACTTATTTATTCTGACATATATTCCTCAAATAAATTCAACTAAGAAGTATCTATGTTCATCAAGGAACTAGAACTTCAATGTCTATTTTTGAAATGAAAGTAAAAACTTCAATACATAGATATAATTTTAATACGAATCTCATTTCAAAACTAAACTCAAGAAAAAATTAATATTTGCAAAAACCCGCAGATGTGATTCATGGCCTCAAGACCACTCATTCATATATATGTATCTTAAAAACTTCTCAAGATATCTTTTGTAAAATGTCTGAATCTAGTTATTCAAATCCCTTTTATATGTAATCATTTTAAATATTATAAATTGTCAACTAGAAACTATTTATACTAAAATTGAAAATCCTTAGACCTTTCTAAGATAGTCATGTCATACCAAATCCATAATTCATACATAAATATCCATGCCAAACCTAATTATTCAAAATTTTGGTACTTTTCAATAATCATAATTCACATGCACTACAATTCTTCAAATATACAAACAAAATAATTAACTTTTCAATGCACATGCAGACCATCACACTATTTATGTCAAAAATACTAATATGGGTCATTTTATGCATCTAAATTATCTTCTAAAACTTAACCCCTACTATATGCACTATATGAATAGATATATTAAAATTACTAAAATCAAAAACATTCAGTCACAAATTTTCTATAATACTTATTTTCAAAAATCTTAATAGACTCTTTATATCGATCAAATTAGGAAAGTAAAGACTTCAAAATATTGAGAGAATATGTCCATAATCATCCATATTTTGATCCAAATTATATAAAGCACCAACAAAATCCTTTTCAAATCCAATATCATATATTCCATGTATACACACAAGAATGAACAAAAATTATAACATTTAGATTTTACCAAACCCATTAACTAGATGTTTAGAAATCTAAAATGATAGAATCTTGAAATATGCTCGAAGAGTGAAGGCCCAGAAAAAATGAAAACATAAGTATTCAAAGAAATAAGTCCCTAATTTCTTTCATGCAACAACTTTGAATAAACCATTGAAATAAACAAAACCCAAAAACACTAATATTAATGAATGAAAGAGTTTTCAAGTCTAAAATACATTTATTTTCTCAAACATCCATCTAAAAAATAAACCATTAACTTTTTAAAACTTTAAATTGCATGTAGACAACTTATAGAATCATCCTATCCAATTCTTATTTCATCATAAAACCATTGAAATCTAACTCAAAATTCCCATGAGTGCCCATGCAAACTAAAAATATTCTTTTCATGTAACTAAGGAAGGATTTTTTTCAAAATACTATAAAATTCATTCAAAATTTCCATGAAAATCTTCAAAAAATTTATAAAGTGTACGAACCATACCTAGATAAGCACCTTAAAACTCTTTTGCCTATCTCTTTAGCCAAAACTTTCTTATGCAACTGTAAACTCAACTGGTTAGAGATCTGCTTCAGTAAGAAGCTTGTCAAAAATGAACAAAAGTAAATAAAATCAACACTTATATCTTCCACCCCCTCATCATAACCAATTTAGTGAGGTGTTTGGTTCACATTGGTTTGTATTTACTAAATATGTACTTAGACTTTTTGCTAATTTTTATATCAGCGTAAACATGTTTAACCATCACTAACCCTTCACACTAAAACTTTGAAAACTTCCCACCTTTTAAAAAAAGATGATTTTCAATAATTTCCTTTTGTTGATAAATATCCATGATGATCTGAAGCATCAGAGATGTACTTCACATTAAATATTCATGCCAACTCACCTTACATGATGGATAATGTTGTTAGCCCAACACCAACACATCAAATCATTGAATGCACTTGCTATGCTTTGCAATCAATCTATCAACCTTATACTTAGGTAAATAATTATTTCATAATTAACAATTATATTTTTAAAATGATTAGGCCTTATCATCATGAATATAAGGGTCTTAATCCATGTCATTAGAACTTAGGAATATTAATCTTAAGGTAATGTAGATATCTATAAAAAGAACTATCACCTTAGGTTTTGGGCTTAGGGAAAAATTGAACATTGTTAGCTTAGCAATAGGGTATAAAATTTTAAAAATAGGGCCTAATATTTATTTTATATTTTCATGAATGACTAAGTTAAAAAATTAAACCCACTTTATAAGCTAATAATTAATAAAATCTATTGCATGACAAATTGAAACGGAGCATGCAATTATATCTACATCTACAAAAGGTGTTTCCACAAAGAAATACATTATTTTTGTAACTTAATACTATCAAGGCTTTGATAATAATCATTAATTCCAATTTAATATTATGATCTAAGAATAATATTCCTAAATATGCGAAATAACTCAAATGATCAAATTGAAAAAATCACCCAAATGATAATGCATACTCAATAAAATCCAATATATGCACTGCTAATTTTGAAAACATTCCCAAGTGAAAATTATCTCAAAATATACATCGGATGAAAATAAACATAAATATTCAACATGGTGAAATATGTTCTACTAGGGATGGCTAACATAAATATTCACCAACTATTGCACATTTGAGCTCAACTATGTAGCCTATTGCATAATGCTCAGTAAGTTCTCATCAACTAGAAGTCCTAAATGGATGACTTTGTCCTAAGTGATGTAAGTACTACCCCACTCGTAGATGAACCCAAGATCATTCCATCAAGAGATCTATGATATATTATCCAATAAATAATGAATACCACTAATCACTCTTTGTAGATTACTTTATTTTTTTCACAAGTGCTTACCAACTCAACCACTCCATAGATGCCACCACTTGTTAATTGATGCTTGCACATGATTATGAATTTTGAAAATTTTATCAACTTTTTTGTAATTATAAACTCATATAGTACTAAGTAGAGCTATGAGTTTGAAAACCCATCAACGGTATCCACATAGACACACTAGTATTCTACTTAGTTGAAAATGGGAAAATGAAGCTAAGTAGTGTGCAAGGGGTGAAACTAGGTTAATTGGCACTTTGATTAGAGTTTTTAAATTTTATGCACTTGTAAATTTGGTCACCTTTTCCAAAAAATTTAAACATAATACCTTTACGATGTTGTCTCAATATGAGACAACCTTTTATGTCTAGAAAAGTATAAGTTGTAAAAGGTAAATGTAAAACTATTTATATAGATGAGAATGTCCTAAGGGAAACACAAATATATTTTGTTTTCAGGTTGTTAGGATTTGTTATGTGAATATATATGGTGGTCAAGACTCAACCAAATGTGATATTGAGAACTATTCTCGATGTGGTAAATGTAGAAGTTACAACCATAGGAACTAAAGGCTATATGAATTTGTAAAGAATAAAATAGAAGGGTGAAAAGTGAGCGAGTAAAAATAATAGTGTTTTTTATTTTGATCTAATATCTTTCACATAGAATATTGAAAAAATTAAACCTTTATCTATGGATGTTTCCTTGTTATAATCCTTGGTACTAAATATTTTACTATGAGTTATGGGCATTTGTACTCTTTTATGGTATAATCTCATAGTTATCGATGTTACTATGATTGATTCCCTTGTTATTCCAATATGATGTGTATTTTTTATATATCTATAGGTAGTTTACATTGTACATTAAACTATTAAACAAGTTTATTTCTATGTGATAATCTTTCCATATGTTTCAAACTCTTGATTAAACAATATTGTAATATTTTTACATAAATTCACACACTCTATACCCACAATTATCATGTTTTAGTGAAAACCTAGGAACCTCTACTAGTAGTGGAAGTATCATCACTCCACAAGATGGAAGGCATAGAACAAGGCTCTAAGGAGGAGAACATGTCATGTGATGAAACCATGTGTTGTGATACACTAGAATAAATTACTCATGTGGGAGTCTGAGATGAAACTATAATAAGTGCTTTGCCTTTATCCTTTTCCTTTTTACTATACTTACCCTTATAAGATAAATGTGTTGATAATCTATAATAAGAAAAATTAGGGACACTACTATTATGTTTCATGAGCATTTTTTTAGTTTTTTAATATACATCTTCATGCAATTAGTTCCATCATGCCCTAATTTTTTATAGAATGAAAATGTGAGTTGTTCTTTCTTAACTTTCCTATCAAAAGAGGATAAATCTTTTGATAATTTCAACTTAGACTTAGATTTTTGAACTTTATTTTCTCCAGGTCTTTCTTTTTCTATTCCTTTACCTTGTTAATGGAAGCCTGATTTTTGTAATAACTAAAAAATAAATAATATGATTTATATGACTTCAGTGTACTTATTTGAATAATCTTGTCATGTTATTGAGTCAATTTAGTATAAAATTCATTCATGAACATAATGGTCCATGTATATCCAATGACACACTTGGTGGCACAAAAGGCAAAAATGAAGAAAAAATAGTGGTATATTAATTTGGCAAGGATGGAAGGGATAATATGATCATCATCTTTATCAATGCCACATAGTTTCAACAAAAACATGAGTGATTTTAACTTTGTGAAGAATTATTGTATCCTATCAAAATCATGTACACTCAATCTGATGAGCTCATTCTCCAACTCATGACCCCTCATGATGCTCAACTTCCCTAAGATTTTTTCTAATATGGTCCACACTCCATTATAATTAGTTACAGATTCAATATGCAAGAGAAAATTAGGAGACATATACATGCATAATGGACAATAGGATTAAATACTTTTGTTCAACCCATTTACCTTGTCTACATCTGATATCAGTTCTATTTACATACCCAAGGTAATATGTTGTATGCTTGTACTCATCAACAGAACATGAATTTTGAATTTCTACTTGTGATAGTTGAATGGAGTAAGAAGTGGAACTTGAAACTAATCCATTATAGTAAGGAATTATGTGTTGAACTAATTCTATTTGAAATACAATGATATGCAAACCCCTATTAAATTTACATAGGTTCAATTGTTTAAGGCATGAGAATAGCAACAATGCATAGACATTGAAAAAAGTTTTACTTTAAAAAATGACATCAAAAAAGGCGTTATCGACTGAAATTAATGGACGTTTGAATGTTTATTTTTCATAAAAAATGATGATTTACATTTTTCATAAATTTGAAAAAAATTGTATGGAAAATTTTTGGGGTGCAAAATTTTTAGCCAACTTTTTATGAGTAAAATTTAAGCACCTTTAGATTGGTTATGAACAAGGGCTTAAATTTTCATATGACCAAGGGGCTAAAAGGTAGGGTGAGAATTTACTATTGATTTATTTAATTGATGTGCGAAGGATGTCACCCAAAAGGGACTTTAATTTTGCAATAAATAATTTCATAATTCATGGTCTTAAATTTAACATTTTCTACCAGAATCAAAGTGTTAAACCTTTCTTGTAGTAATTGAGATTTTACACCTTCCAAAAAATCATCAAATATTATTGTTGGAGTTGTAGTCTAGGTCTGTAGTCATCAGATATGAGTGTCAGGCTTACATACCTACTATGAATTCAGGGTTATATACTTATTGTTACATACCTATCATATTTTGGGAATATAACTATAGGTTAGAATTTCACCTTCAAAGTTGTGGACTGTAGGTGTAGTCCATTTTCTCATCATCATGATTTTGGACTACCCGTGGAGTCATAATTTTGATTTCAGAGTTTTTGGATGTGAATGTAATCCAAATGTCTAACATTGAAGTTTAGGACTATGATATTAGTCTATATATCTGATATTAGGATTTGGCATTGCCGATGTAGTTGAAACTTTTGACAAGTGTAAATAGGTTTAGAAGCTCTAATTTTTGCATGCATGTGCAAAATTTATGCCAATCCACAACACTCTAGATCTAGTATGAATATTCAAAATATATGAAAGACCAACTAAAGATCTACAAAAACCTATAAAACCTAAAAATTATTTTCCCTTGAAGAGATTAAATAGTACATATTTGCATAAAATCAGCAAAAAAGTTTCAAAACCATCAAAAATTTGACAAAATTTGATAGTCATAAAATTAGGTCATGTTTAAAACTAATTCTATGTTTTTGACACCTTCTAAATGTAATGGTGCACATTATTTTTAATAAAAACCTACCATATGAAATATGAATAAAAAGAGACACCTTTCTCTTATTCTTTTCCTATATTTGGATTAGTAAAGGACTCCAAAAGATGAACAAAATCTAGAAAAGAGTGTATCTTCAATAGCTAGTCAAAAAATGGAATATCTATGACATGCAAGCTAAAACTAAATATTTTAAAACATGAACAATGCCATTCATCTACTATAAATTCTTTGATACCATGTCTATGTGTGGCACAATTGAGGATTGGTCTGGATAAGATTGAATGCCCAAAGAATTTACTTATGTTTAGTAGTGAAATCAAACATGCGCGATAAAGAGTCTTTGAAATAACAATAAAATATGAATTACCATTAGTATCATTAGACATAGAAGGTTTAGGAAGGAATATTACATAGGTGAAAGGTAAACATGTCTTCACATCCTCATGAATGCGGTATTATCTTTCACATTGACCTAAAAAGACACCTAAAAAATATAAATAACAATGTGTACATAATAACTATTAAATATAATGAAAACATATGCTAACAACAATTTAATCACTAACTACACCCAAAAATATAGAAGAAAACCATGGTTATTGAGAGATGAAAAAATTATCTTATTTTTGCACCGAATCAGGCCCTTTCAAATTATTCTAACTACCATTAAAGACCACATTGCTCCTATAATCTCATCGTGAACAATTAAAAATGTTGCCTAATAAAAAAACCTTCATTTCGTCACAAGTGTTTAACTAAAATATTGAACCAATAGGGTCAACCCAGTCCAATAATGTCTTCAAAGGCTTTAATAAAAAAAATTGCTAGCATTTGATAGTGTTTGGGTAGAACGAGTTTGACACAACACTAAAATACCTAAAAGCAATGAATTTGAATCTAATTGATGGTGTTGACCTTGGGATTTGGGTCATCATGACCTAATTTCTCATTAGCATCAAAATAAAATCAAATAACTAGTCAAGATCCTAGGACCAAGCCGTGGTCTCCTAGAAATAAGTCAAATACCTATTCATAATAACCATCAGGACTAGTGACCAATGTGACAAGTCTAGCAAAACATGGATTCGACAATGTCCAAATTAAAAATGATCTCAAAGACATTTAACACAATGGACAAGATGCTTAAGAAACAAATCAGACTTGCCAATAAATAATAATGCAATCAAACACTAAACATGAAATAACTTGCTAAACATTACAATGTACATGCAAACTAAATAAAAAAAATAGATGAAACGTAAAATCTCTCAACGCACAAGATCACATACCTCAATGTTACCCCTTTATACTTTTTGTTGTTGAATACCATATCCAATCTATCTTTTTTTTCCCTATTCTTACAACCACCAAAATGATACTTCAATAGTATCTAAATGAAAAAACCAATATGACATATGACAAGTAATTCAAAATTGCATTTATATCTATCAATTTTATAATGAAATAAATTTATTTATCAATGTGATAATATAAAAATGTCTATAACACATCATAAAATCGTAATATCTCAAAATAAAGTCTCAGTAATATCCAAAATAATAATTTGTGACAACCTAATTTATAAATATTAATTAAACATTATTTTCAATAAATTATCATATCTCCTTACAATAAGTGCTTGAGTAGACTTCCTTTCCTACTGACTTGGCTTACCAGTCATACCCTTAAGTATGACTGGAAGACCATATTTTGCAATTTCTAGCTACACAAATGTTGTTAATCAATGATGTAGTCACATTTAAGTGATAGGTAATTTTAAAAAGGTTTTGACCATGCCAGATACGAGTTCATTAATTCCAGTTTTGAAATATGGATTCCTATCTTTTATGATCATTTTTTTTTATGTAGACACATATAAGTAATAAATAATTTTAAAAAGGTTTTGGCCATGCCAAATATGAGTCATTAATTGCAGTTTTGATACATGCATTCCTATCTCTTAAGATTACCTTGTTTTTCACAGGATTCTAATATTATATATTATTAAGTGTCTGGTCGCCTTTATGACCCAAGATGAGTGGACATTTTGAAAATACGAAGTGTGTTACTTTCATAAATTTCTGATAGTTTTATTTTGGACTCTGCTTTTAATGGCTCAAACAGCGTTTAAATTACAATTAACACTGCTCATCAAGACATGTTAAATACAGCCATTTGTTCAACCTTGCCCTTTAAATGCCAACATCGTTTATAATAAATAGAATAAATATCTAAGAAAAATTAAATAATTAATTATTTGGTAATAATAAATAAAAAGGTGATAAATATTTTTAAAATAAATAAAAAAGGAGAGGACAAGTTTCTTTAAAAGGAAAAGAAATACAATTGGCTCCATTGCCAAGTGGAAAGAGAAGGATGAAAAGAAAAATATTAAAAAAAGTTAAAAGAAGATAAAAAGAAACGACAAATGGATGACACACACAGGAGAAGGAAGCCGGAAAGGAAGGAATATGATATGAGGGGAAAATACGAATTTTAAAGTCGTGATTTCTTTAATACTATTTGAGTATTAGGCTGTGGTAATTCCTCTTTAAACATATACTTTTCATACATAGAATTTGTATTACCTGAATGCATGATTTATTGGTTTTAAATGATATAGTTTTCATGTCCGGGGATTTTTCTTATATCCACAATTTTATTTTCTAAATGCAATATTGTAAGGCTACAATTGATATAAAATTATAGACATGGGCGTGTGGTTATTAAGAAAAAAAAATTTACTTGTTTTAACAAGAGATTTAATAGATCAAATTTAATTAAATATACAGCCAGTTTGTTTTACTTATTCTCATAATGTTCAATGTTTGAATGAATGATTCACTGAGTAAAATAGATAAAAATAACAAGTCCAGGCATTTGGTATCTACAAAGAATTTTGTTTGCAAACTATATTTTTCTGTTTTCTCAAACAATGCTTAAAATAGGTGTAATTAAAATAAATTTAAATATTGAGAATTTTGCTTGCAATCTGTATTTCCTGAATCCTTCCCTAAAATGGGTGAAAATAATATAGATCACAGATCTGGGCCTTTTTATTTGTAAGAGGAATTGGATTTAGGTATAAATGATTTGAAACCCACATTTGGGCATTCTTGTTCGTAAGCTGAATCAAATTTGGATATAAATTATTTTTATCCAACACTTGCACATTTATTTACAAATCGATATCTAAATAGCTTGAATAGATAATTAAAATGGTATGAATGTTTCAATTTTCAGACTTGGGCGCTCCATTGTTCATGTAAAAATTTATTATGAGAGTTCCATGCCTCTTTATTTTATATGTTTCTCATGAATGAGATGAAGTTTTATTGAACTATTTATGGGTTCTTTTTCCATCACGGCGAGAGCTTAAAAATGCATAGACGAATACCAAATATAGTTGTATATTAAAGGTGGCAATATAGTTCTAATTTTCTATAATCATTAATGTTTTATTATAAGACTTAAGTGGTCATATAACAATACCAAAAATTTAGCTGTCTATTACGGATGGAAACAGATTTCTAATTTCTATAGTCATTAAGGATTTATTATAAGACGTAGCTATTTATTTTACATGATAAAGTAAAAGTGTACTAAAACATTTATGGGTATCATCATCCATCTTGGCAAGAGCTTTGAAATAAATATAAGAATGGCAATTTATCTACAATGTTATTGTAACCTTGATGTTTAATTTTTATTTTATAATTTGTTATGATTTTTTTGTCGATATATTATTTATAATAGATTTTATAAGTTTTTTATTAAATCTATATAATTTATTTGTGGAAATGTTACTATATTATTTATATGGACAATGAATAGTCATAATTAAAAATCATAATGATTGTTTATTCTTTATTGCTATGATATAATTAGAGAGTTTATTTAATTTTATATATGGGTATAGCTTTAACCATGTTAATGCAACATGTTTTCACTACCAAAATTAACATAACACATAGACACATATATAAATATATGTATTGGAAAAAATAAATTAATGTGATAGTAGTAAGATCATAAGAATTTCGAAAATATAATTTTATATATAAAATGAATTAATATTATTTATTGATGTTTTATAAATATTTTTACACAAAAATCAAATATACAAATTAAAGGTAATATTTCATAAAAAAAAATTTTAAAAAAAAATGATCATATAATAAACCCTAACAATCCATACTAATTTATTATAAAGATCCCTAATACATATAAGTTCATACTGTATAATTATATATTACACGTTTAGATTAACCTTTAAAAACATTCTTATAAACGCTGGAATTGTGTTTTTCAAAATCTCAGTGAAAACATTTTTTCCAAATGATCCATACTTAGGTAGCTGAAGGGAACCTATTTCCATGTCACTTTAAAAATATTTACATTCAACCAAAATTCAAATGTTCAAAAGTAATTTTATTACATTTCATTCAACCAAATTTCAAATGTTTAAAAGTGATTTTATTACATCGAATGAGTGGGTTGGTGGATTTGGTACAAGAAATAGAGGAATATTATTACGACTTTTGTAATTGGGGTGATATAATTTTTTCAAGACTATTCCATGAGTTAACATCATTTGTTTTTGACGTGGGTTATGATGTAATGGAAATTCCAAACCACTAGGTATGTGAATGTTGTTTATTAGAAGTGTAGTTGCATGTAAGTGAGAAAACATCGTAAACAGGTTTTCAGCATGCAAGATACGAGTCTATTAATTTTACTTTTGTCACATGAGTTATTGTGTCTTAGCATTACCTTGTTCTTCAAAGGATTTTAGTATTGCATATTATTTAATTGTGTTAAGTATCTTGTCACTTTTAGGAGTTCAGATAAGCGGATAATTTTAATTTTAATTTTAATTTTTTTAATTTCGAGGTATTTTCAATTTTAATTGGGACTTTGTGATTTAATCTAATGATTATTATTGGGGTTAGTAGAGGTGAAATTAATTTTCTGAGGGTTGTCAATACGATTCACATGTACTGAATAGCCTTAAAAATTTCAGTGATGAAACTCGATATAAGAATTTAGATGGAACGAACCCAAAACCCTTAACCAATTACTCCACCATTTTCAAACATCAAATGTATTATTTTAAATAACTTTAAGTTTATTTTACTTCAGACTATTTATTCAATGACTTGAAGTTCATTTAAATAGAATTCAACAATACTCATTGGGACCATATTAAATGCAATCATTTATTTAAAATTCTGCTTCAAATGCTAGTATCTTTTATTATAGTAGGAAAAAACAGTAAAAAAATAATAAATATTTATTCTTTAGTAATAATAACTAAATAATATTTTTTTTCTTTATTTTTGATGAAATATATTCATATATTAACTTAATAGAAATATATAAATAATTCATATTAAAATAAAGCGTTATAAGAGCATGCCAAGACACTAAATAAAACCTAAAAACAAAGTATCAAAAATATCACATTTAGACAGCGCCTAAAAACAAGTCACAAAATATAAGTGAAAAAATAAATTTTTATTTCTTTAAATAAAAATAAGAAGAAGATAACACGTTTCTTAAAGAAATACAGATATTTGGTTAGCACTTGGAAGTGGTAACAGAAGAATAATAAGAAAAATATTAGGCAAATTTAATAAAAGAAAAAGAAATGGCAGAGGGAGAATCGTGCCTAGATTATAATTCATAATGACATGAGAAAGGAAAATAATAAATTTGAAGGCATGATTTTCTTAAGCTTCATTTAGTATTAGCCTGTGATAATTCCTATCGATACTAAAATTTTGTATATAATGAATTTTTAATACTCGAATGCTTTATTTATTGGGTTTAAATGATATATTTTTAAGATATGTAGATTTTTATTATTTATATAATTTTATTTTCTTTAATACATTATTTTATGGACATGATTTATCTAAAAATTTAGACTCAATAATTTAATTTATACACATATTTTTCATTTTTATTTTTTGTGGTGATTTAATAGATAAAAATGACTAGCCAATGAGTTTAGACTAGTCTCATAATTTTAAATGTTTGAAGGAATGATCTATTGAGTAAAATAAATAAAAAATAAAATAATCGTGCATTTGATATATACAGAATTTTGTTCACGAATTTTACTTTTCTCTTGCAGGAATCCATGCTTAAAGGCGATGTAAATGAATAAATTTTAGTTTTTGGAATTTTAAATGAAAAATGTAGTGTTCATTATGTGAATCCATGTTTGAAATGTATGAAAATAATACAAACCGTAGATCTAGGCATTTGTGTTTGCAATTTAAATTTAATTTGGGTACAAATGATTTAAAATCCACATTTGGGCACTCTTTTTTGGAAGCTGAGTTGTATTTGGATATAAATGATTTAAATTCCACACATTAGTGTGTGTTTTATTCTTTAAATTAGATTCTAAAGTTATTATATCAAAGTTTAAATGTGTATGAGTATTTCATTTCTCTGAAGTTGTACATTGCATTGTTCATGCAAAAAATTGTTTTGCGATTTTGGTGCCTCTTTATTTTACACGTTTACAATGCATCAAGTAAATTTTTATTAAAACATTCACGAATATCATCCATCTCAATGGAAGCTTAAAAGATTATATAATAATGTTAATTTCGTTGGTTTGTTAAAGGAGAAATTATAGTTTTAATTTTATGTGTTCATTCAAGATTTATTTTCATACCTAAAAGCCACTTTAATTTACATATTTCTCATGCATGAAATAAAATGATATTAAACCATGTGTGAGCTTTGTCCATATAAATGATAGACTTGAAACTCTATAATTTGGGTATATTAAGCGAGTAAGCAAAGTTTTAATTTTTTGAGTCATTAATGATTTTTTATGAGACATGGTTGCCTCTGCAGTTTACATATTGCTCATGGATAAAGAAAAATTGCACTAAACTATTTATGGGTTTCATCTTTCTCGACAAGGACATTGAAAGAATAAAATATTGTGAAACTCCATGTTGTATTAAGGAAGAAAACATAGTTTTCATTTTATATATTCATTAGTGATTTTTTTAATGAGAGTTGGGTGTCTCTTGAATTTATATACTGCTCATGCATTAAAAAAAATAAAAAATATTATTAAACTATTTATGGGTATCATCTATCTTATTTGGAGATGAGAATAGGATATGTGGAAGTGAATTTTATTTCTTTATTATGCCAGAAAAAAATAGTTTTCATTTGTTATAATTTTTTGTAAAATTTTATGCTTTTTTTAAAATAAAAAAATATGACCATATTTTAATATCTTTGCTGTATTATTCTTGAATTCTTCTCCTGGCTTAAAATTGGAACATGTGTACTCTTTATTAGATTTTTTATTTTATTTTCTTGAGTTGTATTTATAAATGATCATGTTATAATTTAATAATACCTTTTTTAATGAATATGTACCACCACACATTTCAGGATATAAATGACCATATTGTACTATAAAATATAGTTGTTTTATGCATGATTACAACCACACATGAATGGTTGGAAATGATCAATTTATATTTAAAATAGATATTTTTCATATATAAATATGGACACAAATTTATTGTTATAAATAACAACAGGGTGACATAAAATAGAGCTATCAGATTCACGTGTAGTTATAAATTTAAGGTGATAAACAACAATATTATGATATAAAAAAGATTATTAAACACATAATTGATAATTAGATAATCTATTTATCAAGAAGAAATCTGAATGTTGTGATTTCTTGTAGGTTATTTGCATTTCATATCTTCCTTTTTAATTTCCTTTTAACTAGATGGGTGACCTGATTAAAGAAGACCAAAACTTTTCTTCCTAAATGGGCACTCTATTAAGGAATATACTTATTGTTACTTCATTCTTCCTTCTAATTATTTAATCCATTATACATGTTATTTAGATTGGCTGCATAAAAATTTTAATTAAATTGAGTTAGTTTAAGCATGGGAGGAAAGTAATCCTAATATAAAATAAAGATATGGAGAGATGACTACATAGTTTGATAAGTGTTAATGGATGAAACCTACTAGTTTTTTATATATGCTTTGGTTGTATCTTATCACGTGGTAACATTGACCTCCTTAGTGGATTATAAGGGAGAAACATGCCATGTTTATGTTGATTTTGGGATACTATTGAATATCAAGTTCAATGTGCAAGTTCAATGTGTAAGACAATTAAAAGTATTAGGATTAAGAATTTGTTTTGTTGTGTTTGGATTTATTTGAGACTTTAAAGTGTTTACATTTTATATTGAATTAATTTTAAAAAGTATTTAGTTGTGTAAATAATCAAATATTATTTTTTAGATGGGGATAAATATTGGGTTTGAAATGCCATAGATCCTTGTACAATGGAGTTAAAAATAAAATCTTGAAGCTCACAAAAGCTTCTTATATTAGCAAAAAAAAATGACATAAAATTAAATAAACAATAAAAAATATATGATCCAACAACACATTAAATAAATAATAAAATATAGTTAGGCTTCCTTTATTAATTTCGTTAAAGTTGAATTTGCTTGGGCACACATTTTAAATATAAAAATCTGCTACAATAATAAATTTAGATTTATAATTAGAGAATACATGCACATGTGTCTCTCCTATTTGTAATGTCTAGATCCATTGAGGAATACTCATTATAGTTGGATCTTATGTATGCTTTATAGATGTAGATGTGAAAGTAAGGGATTGACTGAGTGGCCATATTGATGTTTAAATAGGATGAATGATTGGAGAAGGTAGATCAGTGATATAATTGGGATTCCCTAGGATATTTTATACTGAAACTATGGAATAATGTTTTAGGGTAGCTTAGGAAATAGGCATATTAACCAAGTATATAGCCTAGGAGGTGTAACTTATTAATCTAGGCAGATTCTAGATCTTCAAAACAAACATGTTTTTTTACTGTAGGAGGCTATGGATTATATTCACTAAATAATGAGTAAGTTATAGGTATTTGAATCAAAATTTTCATTATTCTCTAATAGATGTATAAGCAACCTTAAAAATAATAATCATAAGGCAGACACTAGATCTTCAAAATAGACATGTTTATTTAGTATAGGAGGCTATGTATTAGATTCACTAAAGAATGAATAAGTTATAGGGTTTTGAATTAAAAAATTCATTACTCTGTAATGGATGTATAAGCATCCTTAAAAATAATAATCATAGTAGAATACTTATTGGGTTAGTTGATAGCAAGAAAAGGAAAATTCACTAGGCCTTCAACTATTGTTTGTAAAACTATCATTGTGAATGCATGAGACTTATTTAGTAGACTTGGAGAATAAAAAATAAAATAATTAAAAGAATGGATGGATTCTGTTGCTAACTGTGTTAATGGTTATTGTAGGAGACACAAAAGAATCAATAATTTATGCATTTAGATTGGATGGTTTTGTGTCCCTATGGGTAGTAGTGGAAATGAAATTTTTTACTATAAAAGATGTTATTGTATCTTGTATAATATCTACCTCTTGTGACATCAAAACCACTATATGAATTCCACATGTGGGACTTGTATCAACCTCTATAAAAACATGTCAAACAATTGGGATTTCCTAGATATTTAGCTCCACCACTATTATGATCTCTACCACATTCTTTGTTTGTTTCTCTACCATATGAGTTGGAGAGATTAGATGTGTAAATAATGATGCAGGTTATTCAATTGGAACTTATTGACTCTAACTCTAACTTTGACTCTATTTAAATTCAAATTTTCTTTTATTATTCTAATAATATTTCTTTTCAACTAAGCCAAATTTCCCTTTATTTATTTCTATTCATATATATTTTTGCACTTTAATTATCTTTATATATACTTCTTTTTCCTCTATATCATCATAATGAGGGATTCCTTTGGAAAATAGACCTCCAATAGGTCTTTATTCATGTAAAACATATAGGGATATGTAGGAGGAGTATTAGGCTTCTTTTGATATGTCACTAGTGGTGGCATAGTATAAATAGGTACAAGACCTAAATTTGGTGGAGTGTAAGATAAAAGGGCTACAATAGTAGAAGGGGGAGTAGGAAATGAAGACATAGATGATAATCGAAGAGGTTAAATAGGATTGGTAGTAAATATTGGTTGAGTCATGGAAAGTGTGGATGGTCACCCAATATATTGAGAAACCATAATCGGTGGTGTTGAGGTAGGAATTGCTAATAAGGGAGTAGAAACAATAGGAAATTTTGAAAATAAGGAAGGTTTAATTATCATAATATTTTCAATGGAATCAAGGGTGTAAAATAAAGTGATCCATATGATCTATTGGGAAGTTTAGATTCCTATACATTAGTTATAGGTTGAGAAGTAGCATCCCATAAAGGTGTGGGGATACATCTAAATATATTAGATCTAACTCATGCATTTGTATCCCTTGATGAATTTTATTCTTCAAATATTTTCATTTCCATTTTATCATTCAGTTGAGGAGGAGGGACATGAACTAGTGTTGAGGTCCATTCCACATTATCTATTCTCTTAACATCTTTATCTATAATGGTAGTATCAAAGTGGATCCTTTGGGCTACAATAATTGGCATGCATGCCTTGTAGATATTTATAAAAATCTCATTATCATCTTCAACATTTAAAAATATAGAATCATGAATGTACCACTAGTTCTCATATAATATTTTAAATTTATTATAATATTTATTAATGTTATCCTTGACTTTCTTTATGGGATTGCAATATCGAAATTGTGTTTTTTTTTTTTCAAAACATAATGCATTCTAAATTTGGTTATAGGGATAAGATGATCACATTTGATATACTACATGTTGCCAAAGATGAGATGGGTCTAATGAAAAATTAATTCTTTATCACCCTAAAATTGGATGTACATAATATCATATAATTCTGTATCAATCTCTTGATTACCCACTTTGCCTAGAATACTATGTAGTAGATATAAAGGTTGTTTAAAATTAACATCAACTCTAATTATAGTGCAACTAAGGTAATACCAATAATCAACCATTTTTTCAATGGTGTTCTTAAATTAGTTTGGTAACCAAGGTATGCTCTATGCATATATGCCCTTATACACCATAGGATAAAATGTTTATGCAATTATTTGAATTTTCTTCCTGAATTTCTATATGCAAAGTATATTGAACTCATTCTAAAAAACACTATTTTTGGGAGTATGTATAGATGGATCCCAAGGTTATGCTTACAATATATGTATTATATGAATTATATCATCAACCAAATATGATATCATATAGAAGTTTCAATTTACTAGACTTATTGGGTTACTAATTTAATGTATCAAATTAGAGATACTAATTTCTCAAAAGGCAAAACTTTTGTAAAAATTTAAAATTATGCCAAATAATATAACCCATATCTCATGAAAATAAGAAATATTTGTGAATACATACAAATGACTTATCAAATCCAGGTAAATTATTATACCTATCCTAGAAATGAATATGGGAATAGAGGAAATTGGGCCTCTAATCAAAAAATTCTTGGGTTGGTAATCCATTTCTATAATTTTTGTTTAATCAATTTTGTAAGAAACCATGAATTTTAGATAGCCTAGCAAGATATTATCTATGGATCATGGAGCTTATATTATCTCTCAAATGCATTTACACCGAGGTATGACACAAGGATATTATCATGCCAAAAGTGTAATTTGTTCCAAAAAATGAGGCATTACCTCTAGTTTCACTACATCATTATGTAAGCCTACTACCATAATACCTTGACTATCATCACTTTATCATTTTTTAAAATTAAATATTTGGTTATCCTATCTTTATGGATCTATTACATCCACTTCTACCCACATGGCTGACTAGTGTTTAAATTGGTACTCCAATGCTACTAAATCAAATATTGTATCTATGTATTTAGTCATGCTAGTAATGGATTATGTAGAGGGGGTATTAGTTCAAGATGATGAATCCATTATCTCTATTCAAGTATTCTAAATTATTTGAAAATCATGAAGTCTTTTATTTTTTATGGAGCTCAAATTCACATACTGAACATGATAGAAAGAATCCAATGTAATCAAATAATGATTTATAAATTGAATATATCACTTAGATCTGGTGTATCTGTTAACTGGATGCATTTATTTTCCAATTCATGTTAATTGATTGTAAAAATTATGTTTGATTCATTACATGTCTATTCATTTCTCATTCAAACTTTGCTTTTGCATTATCAATTTTAGAAACTTTACTTATCACATGGCATTTATTCAATTTTATTGTATGCCTCATCATATTAAAATGATAGATTTATTCTTTTCATGCTTATAGAACCTATTTTCATGATTTTATATTAGTTTATGTTGTTAGCGACATGTGGATACATATCACTTATCTACTAGGCACTAGACTTTATATTTTCTAATTTAGTTCTTTAGCTTGATGGTCTTAGGATGATAACACCTGGAAAAATCTCATAGGTCCTTTTTACTAGAGTATTAAATCCTATAATATGCATTTTAAAGACCTCAATTTTGTAGGATTAGGATATGTGGACTATTCTCACTCAACCAAACTATCATAAAAAAATTGGTATGTACCTTATTATGTCAAACTACAAGTTCCTCAGATAGTGCCATGTGGATGGATCTCACTTTTTTACTTACCTACATAAATTCATGATACATGCTTATTACTTGGGCCCTGGATTAGTGGGATGGTGACACTTGGTGAAATACTGCTTACTTGGATAATTGAAATATTACAGAACTTGATCATTGAAATATGCTATCAGAATAAGGAAACATTTTGTATTCCTAATGACTCAAATGAATAAAGGTTTCATAAATTTATAATGTCCATAAATGTGTGAAATAATTCCATGTGAAGTAATGTTTGTGACCTAAATGAATAAAGGATTAATGAAACACTATAACCCATAAAGGTGTGGGATAATTCCATATGTCAAGATTGAATAAACATAGATATATCCCAGGTTATGAATGGAAAACATCAACCATGGAAGTAACCCTACATATGAATAAAATTAGTTAACATGACCAATCTAAAGAATTATTAATATTTCATTAGTTGCATAAACTAAAACTCAATATATATCAAAGACCCAAAGTGATGTTATAATTTTTAGTATCAAAGTTTGAATTTGGAATAAATAAATGAAATATTCAAATAAGAGAACAAGATAAATTTATAAATTATGAAGTAAATAAATGTTTGGACTGAAAGGTTATATTAACTTTAGACTTGTCTTGAATGAAATTTTTAAGGAATGTGGGTCCCTATTTGAAAATTTCAAAATGGATCATGCTAGGGGACAAAAAATAGCAACTATGTTGGGAAATAATCTAAAGTATTTGAAAACACAAAAAATTAGTTTGGTCATACATAAATTCAAACCCTACTACAAATAAATAAGTAAACCAAAAATTTGAAAGAGAGTCTAAAATTAATCATGAAACTTACTAAACCTTCTCAATCTCAAACATGTGTGTGATTATATGAATATTCATTCCTCCCTTTTATGAGAATTTTACAAAATATTTTTGCAAAAATGAAGGTTTTATCAATCTTATTTTCCTAAAATATTTATCTTTTAAGTACTACTTGGTATAGGGAGTTGAGCATTATTTTGTTACAAACTAGGCATCCATAACCCTGATATATATACATTCATTTCCATTATAATCATATTTCTAAGGTCATCCAGGTGTCCATAGCCTCAATAGAGATTACATGATTCACCTTTCTATTATGGTTATTTTTGACACTGCGTTATGTTTTATGAATGTCTTGACATGCTTAGTTATGCCATATTGATTACTAAAGGAATGAAGTTTAAAACTAGTGGTGGGGTAAACTCATTTGTTTTTATTTGAATATTCATCATTTTTATGCATGTGTAATCATTAAAACATTATATGTTGAATATTTTTACTCTTCATGTTGATTATGACATTTTGATAGCATAGTATATCTTTATGTAAATAGGTCTTCAATATTTACATGATCTACTTTGATTGTTACACAATTGGCATATTTTTATATTTGATAATGTTTTGAAGAATTATAATTTTAAAATTTCAGATTTCTATTTTCACTACATAATAATACAGTTATTATCTATATTTATTTAACATGTGTAAGAATTGATAAAGTAACGCTTAATATTGTTTATGTTTTTACACTTTCCATAGTTCAAAAAAACTATGATATGACTTGATAATATTTAAAAGTAGGTGAGTTGTAGATATTACATGCATACATAGTTGTAATAAAAATATGATGATGATGTAATTATCTTAAAAGCATTAGCATGTATTGCTAGGCATATTGTTAATATCAATTCAATCTCATTTATAATTAACAAAGGACCTAAAGTTTATATCTAAATTTCATAGTTTATAACCCTGAGTCTAATTAAACCTGATTTATGTCATAAATCATAGATGTTATTGGTATAATGGAGGATATCTTTCAATGCCATAGCGAAGGTGGTCAGTTTTGAGTTTGGAGTAATTTAGACATTTATGAAGTAACCATTGGAAATCCACCATGGATATTTCAAAGGTGTGAATTAAATGAACTAATTTCTTGATGTTCAATCATTTTAGGTCAAAAGTGGTTGACTATAAATAATATTAAATATTTAATAACTATATTTGGATTTGGTTTTAGCATGACATTTATTTATGAGATATGTAAGTTGCTAAGTGGAGATTTTGATCAAACTACATTGATTTATTGACAAGAGTTGAGATTATATATTGTTTTAGCACATCAATGAAATAAATTAATGTCAACTACATACATACAAAAGAGATATTTTTATATTTTTTCATTGTCATTTCAAAGATTAGCATGTAAAAGTAGATCTCTAATGGGTGGAAAACTATGTTGAGGAAAGTAGAAGAAAATGCATAGAGATTTGAAATCATTTTTTATCGCATCATTGGTTATAAGGAATATATGAATTTTTTTGGTTTTATACTTTTGATTTTGAAAATGATTTTATTAGATAACTTCTTGGATTGCATTAATTAATGGCATACATTGAGTTAGTTTACTTTGTGTGTACTCTCTAGGTTCTGATGATAGGAATATCTCAAGTTTCCATACAAGTTGCATGCATTATATTTTTTTGTGCTGAACTTCTTTAATGGATATAGTGTTATAGTTTTGATGAGGAAAGAAGAAAGTTTACTGACATGATTCTAGGTAGTTTAATTGCATGATATTTATTTCAAGATTTGGAGTTTTCTCTTAACATGAATTTATTTGGAAAAGAAAGGAAAGAAATAAGTTTTAATTGTGAATTCAAAATACCTCTTGAATGTCTAAATTATTTTGAGAAGTCATAATTATTTCACATCAAACATTCTCTATGCGGGTATATTCATACGAAATGATATAGGGAAATAGATAGATTGTTTAATAGAAAGGAAATAAAATTTTAAGGTGGTTCATTCATTTGAAATATTTTCATAAATATCTACTTGTGTTAATGAGTTTCTAAGTTATTAGAGTTTTGATAATTTTATTAGTATGAATAGCAATGCTTATAAGTGAATGAAGGTTTCTTTAGTTAACATGGATTATTGTATACTCACAATTTTACTTTAACTAGTTCATTCATGACATATACTAACATTTTAGATGATGTATTAGGTATTTTTTTAAATATGTCTATTCTTTTCATGTTCACTTTTTATTTTCAAGAAATATAGTATACATTGTTGAAAATCATGTAAGTGTTTTTTTTTAAGTAAAAGGATGTTTCTTTTAATAATAAGAGGATATATGGAAGTTGTTCTACCTTTCAAATCTAATCATTCTTATCATAGATTTTTAAAAGATATTCAAGTATTTTAAGAAGGAATATGGTGAAGGATTCTAGGTTTTTGGAAGCATGCATTTATTGTTTTACAATTTAATCTAGATTTATATAATAGTTTGTGTGTGTAAACTCAACTTTTAAGTTTCTTGAAGTTGTATCAAGCTACATGCATTATTTTATAAAACATTTTTCTAGATATTCTATGAAATAAATAGGAAAGAATTCTATATCATCTATTTGTAGAAGGAAAATTTATTCAAATCTTGCATATAGTCTTTTCATTGTTGTATTTTATGAAAGTTTTGTGTAGAGTCTATTTTAGTCATTTTTGGAAAATAATGGCTTAAGTGTTCTTGAGTATTCAAGAATATATTATCATAATTGGTTTAGTTTTAATATGAAGGAAAATTTAGATCTTTATATTGACATTGGTAACATATGACTATATTATTTTTTTGTCTTTCCTTTGTTAATTAGACAAGTGGAATAAGACAAAGTTAATTTTTTGATATTTTGACATAAGATAATTTCCTAAGGAATTAGATATTCAATGGCATGATACGTTGAAATGTATATTATTCTATGTTTCTTGATTGATATGATGATGTATGGACAATTTTAGGTAGTTATGGTTGTTATATATTTTAATCATATATTTCAAATATGATAAATTAATATTGGATCCCCACCGCGCCCCCCTGGCACCCTCCACACAAACACACAAATTAAAAAAATCATCATTAGTGTGACTAAAAGATGCATTATTTTACATTTGATGAAGTCATGAATATTTATGTAGTGGAAATATATGAGTTTTTATTACAAATTGATAGTTTAACTTACCAAGTTTTGGTTGTGTATATTTTTTTGATGAGTTATTTTAATATACCTCTTATTATGTTAGGGTGGACCCTGGACTCATATGAATCAGGTAGAAATGTTTGGGGAAGAGGTAATAGCAAACACAATGAGAACACTCATTCATGAGGTAGTTTTTTTGGCAAATTCTTTCATGGTCATAGGGATGATAACACCTTTTCATACCCATCTAACCATGGAATGTGAGTATCCATTAATTTTAATGTTATTGATCATTTTTGTTTACAATTCAATTCACTATTTCCCTACAAGATCCTTTAATATTTTTGGTAATACAGGACTCTCGAGATAACATTAGAGATGACCTTATTATGGGCAAGGCACTCCAAGTGAGTCATTACAACATATGCATATTCTTATCTAGTTTGATATACATCATACTCAATTACATTCTCAAACTAAAAATGTGATTGATGTTAATGTAAAGCTTAACTAACCTAATCCACTTGTGGAAAGAAATATTAAAATTCATTTTATTGATTCTAAAAAACATGTTTCTTCTTTTAGGAAGCATGCTAATAGCCCTACAAAAATTTATGGTGACTAGGATCTTGAAAAAAGTAAAATTAGAGGTTGATGATCCTAAGGGAACTCATTTAATTGAGTTTCCTATTGTTTTCATCAATTACATGGGGTATCAAGCTGATACAGATGCTCTGTTAATTGATTTAATTTATGATGTTCAATATGGCTAAATTGTTATGATCATATTGATATGTTAACTTATTATCATGATATTGAGAATTTGAACATCTAAATATTTTTTTGGTAGTATTTAGTAAGTTATATGGTAGTATTCTTATTTTTTATACTGAATAATGTATTGTCATATTTACGTAACATTATGGATAAATTCTCATGTATTTTAATATAAGGAGTATTTAATTTTTTTTGATATTATAGTATTTATTTAATATTATCATTCATAGTTAGATGCTTATTTAAATGTTAATAAGTGAGTCAAGGAATACCACCTATTTAAAATTTTATTTGTTTATTTTATTTTATATTTGATTTATGAGAATTTATGTTAAGTCTAAATTTATATATATATATATATATAATATATATATATATATATATATATATATATATGTGTGTGTGTGTGTGTGTGTCATAAATTTAACTAATCAAAATCAAAAGGTTAATTACAGTTCAAATTAAGGAAAGCCCAACTTTGATTGGTGTGGACCCCAATATAGGCATTATAGAAAACATAGGTTTCCATTAAAAATAATTAAAATAGGAGCCATAATAACATCCATAAGATAAAAAAAATAACATAGAATTTTTGACCAAAAGAGCACACAAAGACTACAAGACAAAATAAACCCGATGAAAAAAAAGTTAAAAAGAAAAATGCTAATAGGGTGAAAGAGATTAGTTAATCCAAAAATATTAGAGGGGACAACTACAAACACTAGAGAGGGATATTCTATACCTTATTTTGGGTCCTATTACTAAGTCCATTTTGAGCCACAAGTTTGAGTGATTGAGCTCCCTAAAGGGAGGGGTGTTATTAGGGGTTGATAGATAAGAACCAATCAATACTGAATGTTGGCTAGAAGAGGTCAAAATATGAAGGTCTTCTAGGTCATCTAATGATTTATGTTGAGGGTTTTTAGAATTAGAAATAAGTCCCTCCTTGGCCACCAAGGCAATTCTAGGAAAGATTTCAACCTGAATTTCCTTAATTTCCCTTCTCATTGCCTTGAGCTCTAGTCCATATTATTGAGAATAATTTGAAGAGAGCGTAACCTTTCTCTAGAATAACTAGTCATTACCTTAGCTATAATCTCTTAATCAGGGGCATCATAGGCTTCTAAATCTAGAGTTAAGAGTTATGCTAAGGGTTATTATAGCACCTAGGTCCCAATTTCCACTTCTTTTGGCTCTTCCAACTCCTTGGGTTCTTGAATCATCTTCTTCCTTGGCCTACTAGATTTAGCTTAAGATATGATAAAAACATCAATGATCAAAATTTATCCTTTAGATTATTTCTTATCCTTTTTCACAATTTAAATATAACCCATGGTAGGTGACATCACATTTCTTATCTCTAGAGAGGCATTCATTAAGAGAAAGAGAATTAGAACTTGGTGTGTAATAAATACCTTATTGTTACCCTAAAAAATTAAAATAGAGTTCCCAAGGGAGTGTAGTGAGAATAAGGGAAGGCTAGTTATATAAACATCCTTTAAGTGATTTAAAAAAATGAAATGGTGTGACCAAACAAAGCTAAAATTTGAGTCTAAAGTGAGATATAATATGATCTATTTACAAACTTTAAGCTATGGTTTTAGAAGATAAACATGCCTAAAGCTTTTGGTGACATTTTTCACTTTCTCTAGGGAATTAAAGAATTTAAACACCAATTTATATTACATATTAGTATCTATATAATATTTTATGTCACGAACAATAAATTTCATACATTTAGTGTTTAAATACTCTAAAACATTGATTCTCATGCCTTTCATGATTACCAATTTATCCTTATATGTTAAAACAAACTCCTTAGATAATATAGGATCATTAAAAACAATCCTCAACATGAATTGGGCCAGTCCTCCACTCTCAAGGGTTCCCTACAATAGTGGATTATTGCTCATAATTTGTGAGTAGGAGTTAGGTTGAATCCTCCCTATCCCTAATTTGTGTTTGTTCCCCTCATGTGATTCATTTTTAGAACCAACATATTTTTATTTATCAATCCCTTGAGATTCTTCCAAAGAATCCATAAGAGCAGAGGTAGGAAGGGAAAAAATATAACAACACTCTTAGAGAAAGGAGGGAAAAGTGAAACGAAGGTAAGCTCTAATAAACAACTAAAATAAAGAGGGAGGCAAAAATAAATGCACAATTAAATAAATAATAAATTTAAAACCTATGGGATGTAAACTCTAAGTGAAGGAGGTAATGATAAAAGGGTGATGGGCATCCAACCAAGGAGACATATGACACATCATATCGAGGCTTCTCCACTTTCATACAATGGAGGGACTAATCTCACTATGATAAGTATCACTTGAACTAATGGTTCAGGATTCAAAAACATAGCATAATATTTGATTCATATGGTTGTCTCATAGAATTAAGTTTCCTTAATCCCCCATTAAAAAATTCATTGAAATTCACTAAAGTGAAAATCAACTCCAAGCGAGGATGGAGCTAAATATTATCCTCTATCCCTTGAGTTGAATCAAATAATATTAAGGGAGAGTGAGGCTCCAATTTAGAATTATCTTAAAATGATGGTATCATGTAATAGTCAAATAAATAAAATTCCTTATGAGCCACATTATTATAATTAACTAAGGAAATCAATGAAGGTATTGAGGACTTCAAAATTATTAGGGGGTGTTTAATGTTGAAACGAAGCATCCTTAAATGTTTAATGTAGGAACAAGACTTGTAAGGTCTTAAGAATCCCTCCAATTTAAATTATTTACTCTAAAATCTACCCTTCAAAATTAGTAGAAAAGTATTCAGGATTGGTATAGATGGGGGAGATCCAAACATTTGATATAGCATCTGAAATTCTTCTCCTAGATTGAGTAACTACGTGAATTTCTAATTGGAAGCCAAAGTCCCTATTTATCCCCAAAATAACTTGATTATGCTAGAACTCAAGTGGGTGTTCTAGGAGTGAAAACTATATAGGAAAGTTCTCATTGTAATCCTCATATTGAAAGACATCTAGTCTCCATTTGCATATTGAAAAAAATGTTTCTATCTATGAATCTAAGGCCTTCCTTGACAATTCATAGCAAATCATGTTTATTGGAGAAAGTGATGAGGAAATAATCTATGGATATTAAAATTAATTTGTGACCACCCAGGTTATAAATCTTCTAATATTAGGGCAAAGCCCATTTCATTTTATAAACAAAGAGTGATATAGTTGATCCTACACATTGTCAATAAATTAATAAGGGATCGAAAGGGGGACTCCATCTTCTGAATTAGAGGTGATCAACATCATAGCCATTATGCTCATTAAATTTTATTTTAAGGCCAAATAATAATAGTTATTACAATACCATAATATCAATTACATAATGAATAAGTATTTTGACATATGATAAAAAAATTATTTATAAAAAATTATGAAGAGAGTGGGATGTTGGGGATAATAATAAGGATTGGTAACTCTTAAAATATCACACTATCCACATTCCATCTATAAAATAATAAAATCAATTATAATTACCAAAAACTAGCTAAAGACAGTTGTAATTATTTATAA
Source organism: Torreya grandis (assembly GCA_037957365.1). Taxonomy (NCBI): domain Eukaryota; kingdom Viridiplantae; phylum Streptophyta; class Pinopsida; order Cupressales; family Taxaceae; genus Torreya; species Torreya grandis. The sequence continues at coordinate 319,327 of JARHVA010007602.1, read as the reverse complement.
ACAAATCAAATATAAACTATGAAGGAAAAAACATATATAGGGGAAGAACTCTCTTTTTAAGTTTTAAAGTTATCTAACCTATTTTTATTTCCTATGCAAATGTCTATGAGATAATATGACTACTTTCAAATAGACCAATCAACATATTATCTAATGATAAAGTGATTTGATTATGTAGTATATGTATATCCAAGGTTTCAATTTATACCATAAATCAATTATTTGAAGTCTATCATGTTTTAATATCTTTTGATAATTGTAGATGTGTAGTCATATGACTATAACTCCATGTACTTGACTTAAATAGTAACAAATACATTGCATCTTACAATATTTTGATTTTAATTTGTCATCTTATTTAAGACCATTTGTATTGAAAATTTATATTTTTCAATAAATCTCATTTAAATTTAATTTCAAAATGAATCTTATCCCAAGACTCATAAATTTATAATTAATTATGTTTTTTTAGATTAGATTAGTTTAGATTAGATTAATTTAAAAGGTAAGTTAAAATTAAATTTCCTTTTCTCTTTTTTTTTATCTTAATTTAATTAGCTATTTCATTCTTTCTTTTCATCATTATTGATCTTTTAATTTAGACTCCTAATTGATCACTATTTTATTAGATTGTCATAGTTTGATTAATGCTTTTTAAGCTAGGTACTTAGGTTAATTTGATTATTTTCATCTTAAATGAAAAAAATGTTTATTAGAGTATTTTCACACACCTTGTAATGGAAATCTTGTCAAGCATTTATTATCCTTCCTATAAGGGTTATTGATACTTGGAAAGGCATAGAATATTTTCAATAATTTGTTTTTCTAAACCTAAACAATATTTTTATTTAGTCAGTGAATTAGTTATTATCTCTATTGATTTAGGTGAGATGGTTTATCAATTTATAATATATGAGCTAATAATCTTCTTATTTTTGCTTCAAATCCTAATATAAATTAAAGTGAACCAAATGTTGACTTCTATTTTTTCAAAAAAAATTAGACTTGAAGTCCTTGATTTAAATGAAAAAATTTAAGTTTTTAATTGTGATGAACATATTAGTTATTTTATTCAAGGAAATTAGTCTGGTAATGATGATTATGTGATGAGTTATTTTTATTATCAAAAATTAAATACTAAACTTTTAATTATTGTTTAGTTATCTTAGAGTCAGTTTTCACTCCTAATGATTAGCGCAAAATTTCATGAACTGAGAAACCTTGATGAATAAGAATAAGTGAGACTATTTCTATTAATCTTTGCATTAATGAAGATCCTCAATATGTTTATTTAATAATTAAATGCACTCTTTGTTAAAATGTTAAATTTATTAATATTTTTAAATAAGTCATCAATATTTTTTCTTAGTCTTACAAAGACATAGAAGGTTATGATACTAATATTATAAAACATGATATGCTTAACAAACCTAGTAATAAAATTATCATGTAAAAGATTGGAAGAATTACCCCCTTATTGGAAGACACCATCAACAAGGATTTTTATTAAAATTTTATTGGTGGTGCCATTTTACCTATAAAATATTAATATTGGTTTACTAATTTAGTATATGTTCATAAAAAAATTGTTAATATTAGATTTTATATATATTCTAGAGATCTTAATAAGGATAGTGTTAAAGACAGTTTCCCTCTTCCTAATATTATTTAGATTTTAAAACAAGATACATCATCTAAAATAATTACTTTGTTTATGGAATTTTTTATTTATATTTAATTTTTTTTAATATTGATGAAATACATAAGACTATGTTTACCATGCATAGGGGAACTTTTATTTTTAACACAATGGCTTTTAGTCTTATGAATGTAGGTGTCTCATTATAAATAAATATGCATATATCTTTTGATTACTTAATTTTCATAGTCATTCAAGTCTATCTTGATTATGTCATCATGCAATCCATGAAAAGAAAGAAACATATTAGTCACCTTGATGAAATTTCCACAAAATGCAGAAAACATATGGATATATTTAAACCCTAATATGCCTATCTTTGTTGTTATAGAATGTATATTATTAGAAAATATTATTTATAAAAAATGAATTTCTATTAATCCACAATATATATAATCTATTAAATATCTTTCACCTCAAAAAGATCAATCTAGACTTAGATATTTCACAAAATAAATTTCATGTAGAAATTTATTTCTAATTTTGATGATAAATACAACCCAATATAAATTTTATAAAATAAAGATAAATATTATGTTTCTGACTCACCAATTCTACTTTTAATAATACGAATTAGATTTTAAACCTAATTTAAACAAACATTTAATTATTTATGTAAATGCTACTTAAAAAGCCATAGATGTGAGATAAAATAATATGAATTACAATTTGAGCTCAAAGTCTCAGTATTCATGGACATCATCGAAGAGTGAAATTTGGGATTAGGAGTAGGAGAGCATGATGGATGAAGGCGAGCAAGATGGCACGGTAGGATAGAAAGTAGGGCACAACTATAGGGAAGCGCTTAGACTGCAGCAGGCATCCCAGGGAGTGCGCAGTAGTGGGAAGGCTCCACTCTTACAAGGTTTAGGTTCTTTTGCTGCTCTTGAGAAACCAAGTATGTGCATCCCCAAAGTCAATAGTTGTCTGGAAAGATGCAAGGAGAGGCCCAAGATAGTTATACCAATGGAAATGATTGCCGAAGACATTGAATACTATTCAAATCACTCCCTGTACTACAAGTTTTTGGGGCTTTGGACGTCACTATTATTCCTTGAAGCATGGGCTCAGAGGACGTGGGCACCAAAAGAAGATATGGATATTGCATTGCTAGCCAATAGCTATTTCATGGTCACTTTTACTTGTATAACATATTGTCAATGACTTTTTGCTGGAGGTCCTTACTTCCATAATTAAATGGGACTATTTATCAAGCCCTTGCATGTTAGTTTCATACCTGTAGAGGAACTACTAAATTGTGTCTCAGTGTGGGTGCATCTACCCCACTTTTTGGTGGAATGCTTCTAAGAAGACATGCTCCATTGCTTGCATCCTTGTTGGGAAGGTTAGTAGGTTCCTCAATGTCACTCCCAGGGAAAAAGGTAATGACTTATGCCTACATTTGTGTTGAAATTGATCTTAGTAAGCCATTACCAAATGCTGTTGAAATGAGTGTGGGCCCTTTCTCAAGGGTACAATAGCTGGATTATGAAACCCTCCCTTTTTGTTGTCGTCTATGTCATGCTTATGGGCATTTGCAAAGATGGTGTCCCACCTTGAAATCCACTACACCTCAGCCAACTCAATCTACTCACACTCCTTCTATTACTGATAAGGAAAGGGGTCTGATTCCAAGTGAGATGCCTGAAACTAATGGTTTTATGCTAGTTAAAGGCTGATATAGAAATAGAGGCCAAAAATGGTCCTTGAAGAAAAGACAATTAGATGACTCGCTCAATAGATTTGAAATATTGGATGACCTTAACTAGCAGGAGGTGAATCTTGGGTTGATGATTTTGGACTAGGGAATTGAGGGACCAGCTTAGGAGACCAATACTTTAGGGGCTTTAATTGAAACATAGGATGCTGGAGATTGTCATATGGATATGGACCAGTAGCTGATAATTTTAGAAGGAATGACTTCCTCAGTTGCTCCCCTTAAAGAAGATAGAAATATGCCCCTTACTAGGAAAATTGGGGACCCAGGGGTAGTAAGAAGTAGTAAATCTTCTCCTCATCTTGAACTTGTACAAAAAGACCTTAAGAAAGGAGGGGGAGAGAAATTTGGCAAGACTAGCAAAAAAAAGGACCAGGAAAAGATCAAGCTAATGGGAGATACTTTGGTGGAGTTAGGGTCAGTAAAGATTCTAGATGCACACTTTTTGAGCCCTCTGAAATGATTATAATATCTTGCAATGTAAGGGGTTTGAACAACAACCCCAGACAAAATGATGTTCCCAACCTAATTAAAAGTCATAGGTTGGATGTCCTTTTCTTGCAGGAGACTAAGCTTTTAGTACAAGACATGTCTAGACTTACACCCAAGTTGTAGTGGTGAGGAGAATGTCAATGCATTGGCACTACCGAATACTCAGGAGGACTAGCTTGTCTGTGGAACCCATGAAAGATTAGCCTCATAGGCTGGCTGACTTCTAATTACTCCATGGCTATGATTGCTTCTAGATTTGAGATAGGGGAAGTCATTCTCTTCTCAAATATATATGCTCCCAATGATTGGTAGGGTAAAAACTCCTTATGGGGCCACATAAGTTTTATCCGTAGCCTGGCCCCCTTCCACCCTTGTATTATGGCAGGTGATTTTAATGTTATTCTTGATTTGACTGAAAAGAGTGGTAACACATCAAGGTTGGACCCATCTACTTTGATAATGTGCAACTACATTTAAATTTTGAATTTGGTTGATGTCAAGCCCAATAATGGACAATTTACCTAGAACAACTGTAGGAGTGGGAAACATTGCATTGTTGAGAGACTTGACCCTTTTTTGGTCTCAGCTTTTTGGGTTGGAGGTATGTGGTCTATGAGGTCTAAAATTTTGGACTGGAGAGGATTTGACCATTGGCCCATCAAGCTTAATAGTGTCTCATAGTATCACCCATGCTCTCCTTCCTTTAGATTTCAACTCATGTGGTTGTGGGATTAATCTCTACATGAGTGTGTTGCCAATTGGTGGTGATGGGGTAGGCCTACCCATGGTATGGTGAAGTACATTTTTTCCAAAACACTACATTATGTGATGTACAAGCTCAAGTGGTGGAATCACCAAAGTTTTGGGAACATTTTCCATGCTAAGGCGACTACACAAACCAAGCTTGATGGTACCATGAGAATAATAAGGGAAGAAGGACTGACTGAAGACTTACTGCAAGAAGAAACATAGGCTGTGAAATACCTAGTGCAATGTGAACTATGGGAGGAAATTTTTTGGAAGCAGAAAGCTTGAGTTGAGTGGCCCTAAGAGGGGCACAAAAATACATCCTTTTTCTTCAATTCATTCAAAGCCAGGAGACATGGCAATTCTATTTCAGCCCTGTTCAATGAAAGAGGAGAACGCCTTAACTACTTTGCAATAATTTTAGAGGAAGTAGTGCAGTACTTCTCTACTCTCTTCAGGGAAGATGCTAACAGGGAATCATGAAAAGAAGCTCAAGTTCTCTTCTGCATTCCATCATTGGTGATGCATGAAATGAATGAAAATTTTATGAAACCAATCACACTTGGAGAGCTTGAGGAAACCATCATTCAGATGGAAAAAGGGAAAGTGGCTGGACCTGAAAACTTTCTAGCGAAATTATACCAAGAATTTTGGGATATCATCAAACTTGACCTTTTAGCTATTGTCCAAAAATCTTAGTAGAATAAACAAATGCTTAAGGCTACAAATGCGACCTATCTTTCTCTCATACCCAAATGTGAAGGTGTTGATAGGCTAAGTCAATTCCACCCTATATACCTTTGCAATGTTGTCTATAAAATTATATCTAAAATCATTCAAGATAGGTTAAAAAGAGGGCTAAGTGCTATGATCTCAGAAGAGCAGAGTGGTTTTGTGGAAGGCAAGCAAATCTTGGACAATATTGTTATTGTTTTTGAGTCTATTCACTCCATGGCCAGCTCAAAAGATAAGGCAATGTTCATTAAATTGGACATGGCCAAATCCTTCGATAGGGTTAGATGGTCATTCCTGTAAAAGGTTCTTAGTGCTTTTGGCTTTATAGATGAATGGACTCAATGGGTCATGAGCTACGTTTCCTCAACTTCCTTCTCAGTGCTTATCAATAGAGAACACATGGCGCTTTTTAGTGCTACAAGAGGGCTGTGACAAGGTGATCCTCTATCTCTATACCTTTTCTTTATCCTTGATGAAGGTTTGGGGAGGTTGATCAACAGGAATAGAGACGAAGGACATATCCAAGGATGGTGATGGGGAGGGGAATTACCATCACAATCGCACCTATAATTTGTTGATGACACTACCCTTATGGGCATGGCCATAATGACTGAAGCTGCTAATTTATGTAGGGTCTTAGATGTTTATCTAATGGCCTCAGGACAAAAGGTTAATGAAGATAAGTCATCCATATTCTTATTTAATACTCTAGGCCCTATTTAGTAGCAAATCATGAGGACTCTTCATTTTTAGATTGGGACTCCCCCCTTGATTTACTGGGGTATCCCTATCTCAGTTGGTCGTACATCCAAAGAATCTTGGAAAACTATTTTGGAGAAATTTTGGGTGAAAGTGAGTCATTGGACACAGGTGGTTATCCTTTTTGGGCTGGGTTCAACTTATGCAATCTGTGGTGCAGGCTTTACCCATTTATAGGTGTATGCTCTAGGTTGCCCTAATGGGATTCGTTAAGGAGTTTGATTCAGTTACTAGATGATTCTTATGGGTTGGTAGTCTAAACTCCACTAAGTGGAGCCTTATTAGATGGGAGATTGTCTACAGCCCCAAAAAAGATGGTGGGCTTGGTCTAAGGCAAATAGACTTAAATGGTATTACTTTGGTGGCCAAACATTATTGGTGATGGTGCACCGAACAAGACAAAGAATGGGCCAGAATTCTCTCATAGAATTACTACTCTAGAACCATTCATAGTGACAATATTTACTATCCACTTATTGGGAAAGGTTCGGTAATATGGGGTACTCTCAAAAAAGGGGATGCCCTCATCAAGAACGGCTTATTCTGGATTTATAAACAGGGATCCAAGGCTCTATTTTGGTCTGACTCTTGGGATGGTTATCCTCCCATCATTTCTTAGTTTCCAAATTTGTTGAACCTTTGTCAGAGATTATTTGATGCTGGCTAGTCTTAGGTGAGTGACTTCAAAGTTTACATTACACAAGGACAGGTGGAGGAAGCTCGCTAGAAAGCTTCCTAAACTTGGCTTGTTAATGGGATGTAGGAAGAGAATGAGGAGCTATTGAGCATCCTTTTTAGGCATCATTGTAGTCCTCTTCAGGAGGAGGATGAGCTATATTGGTCTTCCAATCCCAAGGGAGCTTACATAGTTTCATATGGATATCAAGCTTTACTTCTTCAGAGATTGGGCAGGGGAAAGTGCATTAGAGGAGACAGGTCTAGAATAATTTCACATGGTCTAAATGCTACTATTTTGCTTGGATGCTAGCTTGGAACAAGTGCTTGAACTGGGACAATATCTGGAAGAGTGTTTCCCAAGGCCCTTCTATATGTGTCATGTGCATAGCGGCCGAGGAGGATTCAACACACCTTTTTTGCATTGCCCCTTTGCCTTGCAACTCTGGCATTATTGGTGGGATGTTTGGCAGCACCCATGTTTTCATGCACAATCTATGGTCAATTTCTAGAATGGAATGGGGGAACCCCCTCAAGGATGCCCTTCTTGCAAGACATATGGCTGGGTGGCCCCATTCTTCTATTATGGCAGATTTAGCTTGAGAGAAATAGGTGAATTTTCTAGGGGCTGAGGGTCATGGTTGAGCAAGTATGGCAGAAAGTGGTGGGGATGATCTAATAAACCATCCAATAAAAAAGCACGATCTACCTTCCTTTGACCAAATAGGATGCTCAGATGGTGGCACGACTTGGATTCCATAAGTTAACTGGTAAGTCAGCATGTGTCAGGAGGAGCAAGTAGGTCAAGAAGTAGATTCTCAGGATTGGTTAGTGGCAATGCCCCCCTAGTGGAATTCTCAAGATCAATACGGATGGTTCCTCTAGAGGTAATTTGGGACCCATAGGTATTGGAAGGATAGGAAGGGATTCTAAAGGTATGGTGATTTTTCTTTTTGCAATTCCTAAGGGGCTATAAACCATTAACATGATAGAAGGTTAGGCCATTCTTTATGCCCTTGAGAAGGCCCAGGCATTAGGTTGGTGTAGGATTATCTACGAATTAGACTCTCAAGTCTTGATTAACCTGCTCATTAAGAGGAAAGTGGTGGACATCAATTGGTAACTATCTCTGACTGTGCAACAAATTTTGTAGATTTGTTTGCTTATGGATAGCATTACTTTTGCTCACATTCTATGAGAATGGAACAGGGTAGTGGATCTTTTGGCTAAATGGACGTCTGACCATTTGGATGATGGAAACATTGAGGATTGGGGGTCTCTTTCCCTGACGTTGCGTTCTGATTTGGAAAGAATTTTGGAGGCTGTTAGGGAGGTTCATAATATTGTTTAGTTGGGCATGTGCCTAATTTTTTAGTTTTTGATGCTTTATTCTAGGGGTTTCTGCCCCCCGTTCTTCTTGTAATGCTTTTCTTTTCTTATTAATATTATTTTTACCCCTTTTTTAAAAAAAATAAAAAAAATCCATAGATGTTTTACTTACATAGGATGATGCAAATAATTAGGGATAACCTATTTAATACATGATTCATGTTATAAAATATGCTTAAACTAAGTATATATTAATTTAAAAATTTGTGTTTTTATTTTTAACTTCTTTTTTAATATTGTGTTATATTTTGATTCAGAATAAATTTATTATTAGGTCCAATTTATATATCATTTATTATATTTGAAAATAACTTATTATATAAGGAAGATCAGGTAAATGGATGTTAAGGATTCAATAGTTTAACCTTAAATTCAAAAAATCTAAAACTTTAAAAAGTAATTAGTTAGCAAAACATTTGGTTGATTGTATGACTTCAAGTATAAATGTTTTAATCTTATCGGTTTTTCAATCTTTGCATGATAAGCCTCATTTACAAACTATGATATTTAATTATTTCTATATAAATTTTCAATTTGGACATGAAATGAATGAGTGGGACTATCATATTTCAAATTAGGATTGGTATATTGATTTAGTCTTTCATTTTTAAAATCAGGCCTATCCCATTAACATGTATAAGAAACAAAGATGATCACTTAGATGTCGAGTTCTAAAGTTTATTTTATTATAAATTTTGTTATTCTATATAAATAGTGATGGATTTGTTTTAAGATGTCCAACTCATAATCAAAGTTAAAATATTATTAGAGAATGTTATGAAGGTTGTTATGGTGGTCATTATGTAGGAAAACACCTTCTATAATGTTTTATGGGCAATATTTTATAGGCCTTTATTGTTTCAAAAAAAAATTAAGTTGGTTTGTGTACGCATGCCTTGAAAATTATTCATATGTAGAGATAGATTAATTGTCATGCCTTTACATCTAATTATTCTATAAAATCTTTTCATGAAATGGGCGATTAATTTTATTTTTCATAATTATCATCATTTTTTAGTTGGTCACATGTACATTTTGACTACTAGAGATTATTTTACAAAATTAATGGAAGTCAAAGCTTTAAATTTTTTTATAGCTAAATTCATTTCATTTTTTGAAAACTAGATCTTTTCTATATTAAATTTATCATATAAATTTATTTCTTATAATGGTACTTAATTTGTTTCAAATGATTAATTATAATGTATAGTGTGTTATCCTATTATCTCTAGTCATTCAACAAAATACTATCCCCAAGATAATGGAAAATCTAAGTCCACTAACAAAAATATGATTTGAATCATTAAAAAGATAATTTATGAGTATAATAAATATTGACATTATGGGTTCATTATATGATAATAAAGGCTACTACGAGTCATTCACCATTTATATTAGCTTATGTCTTCGAATATACCTTACAAATAAAATTTCAAATTTCTTTTTTTAGGAACTACTCTTCAAAAGATACTCATATGATAACAACAAATAATTAATGATCTCGACTTTAGATGAAACCAAGCCTATTGCTTTGCAAAAATTAGAGAAAGATAAAGAATAATTTTTTGGATAAAAAGTATCGAAAAAGACTTTTAAAGTTGGTTATGCTATATTATGATAAACCATATGAGGACCCATGTAAGAATCAGAGGTTTGATTCTCTTTAGTTTGGTACTTATAGAATTTATACTATTATTGGGAATAATACCTTTCTTTTATAGGATTTTGATGGTAATTTACTACATCATTCGGTCAATATTCATCACTTAAAACTTTTTCATAATTACTTTCCTTTGTTGTTGATGTTTTATATTAATTTTTATTTTAGTTCATCTTGAGTAGTTTCTTTTGGTTTTTATTTCTACATTGGTTTTATTCTTTGGTTAAGATCAACTCTTTTTCAAAGACTAAAGTATTTAGCAGTCTAAGGATAAAACATTGTGAGAAATATCATACAACTACAATGTTTTCAATTATTAATATGTTATTGTTTAATCCTTTATTGATAATTCTATATGATTACACAACAACTAAATATTAATGTGTTGGAAACATTATTTAGTTTTCATAATTTATATTCTAGGTTGTGCCTTAGTTATTTATCCAACACAAAATTCCATGTTTAATTTATTTCTTTTCTTCATGTCACATTATATGAATAGTTCATCCCTAACTATTTTTCTCATTTTAAGGGCTTCTCACTTAGCTACATGATAAATTATTAAATAAGGATCACACTATAAACTTTGATTTTAATTAAAAATTATTGTTTCAACCTGATTTCACAAGTGAAACTACATATAAATGTCACCATATTTATGCCTACTTAGACACCACCCTTAATTTTTATGAATGTGTTTTCATCTTTAGTTCTTCCATATTGATGACTAAAGTCATGAAGCTTAAAAATATTAGTGGGATCTAACACATTTTTTTTCATTTTAATATTCACCATTTCTCTGTATGTGAAATCATTAATGAATTCCATGTTTAATACTTATTACTTTTGGCATTTGTTAAGATATTTTAATAGCATAAGTATTTCATTAAGTAAATAGTTATTCAATATTCACATGATCTATTTTGTGGTTGTGATATAGTTGTTAGTTGTTTTCAAATGTATTCCTCTTGTCAATAGTTATATTTGTGAATACTATCATTTCATTTTCATTTATAAATAATAAAATTCTAATCTATATTGATTTTACATGTGTAATAAATGATAAGGTAAAATACTAATCTCAGTTATCTTACAATAGTCATATTTTAGCAATATTGAAATGTTGATTGATAGTATTTAGAAGTGATTGAGTTATATATGTCATTTAAAAGCAAAATTTTAATAATAATTAATTATGATATAATTTTTTTCAAATCCTTATAACATATTTCTAGGCATATTTCTCATATCAATTCAAATTTCTTGGTGATTAACATGGGACACAAGGTTGATATCTAAGTTTCATTTTCTATAAATATAAGTCTAATCTCAACATGATTTAGGTCATGAGACACATATATAACTAGTACAATAGAGGATCCCTTTGAACATCATAGTGAACATGGTCAACATGTTTTGGGTTTGAAGTAACTTAGACATTTATGAAGTAACCATTGGCAATCCACCATGGATATTTGAAATGTGTGAGTAAAATGAGCTCATATCTCAGTGTTTGATCCTTATGGATTTGAGATGATTGATGGTAAATAAGTATTAAATATTTATTACATGTCTTGGGTTTTTAATTTAGTGGTAAAGTTAGCTATGAGATAGCTAACTTGCTATGTGGATCTAGTTTGATTATTATTTTGGCCAGCCTACTTATTTTATTGGTAAGAGTTGTGAGTGAATATTTTTGATATACACATTTGAAAAAAATTAATGTCAGTTACTTTCAAAAAATATATACAGTTTTCTATATTTTTGTTTTCATTTTCAATCTTTCAAAGAATTTTTCATGGAAGATTTTATTATAAGTTATGTATGAACACTTTTGGGGTTTATAATTTCAAGCTTGAATAGTTTTAGGGTACTTCTATTTATGGATTGTAATGATCAATGACATGTATTGAATTTTTTTTCTTTATGGGAAATATTTAAGTTCTTATTATAG
>JARHVA010007602.1:262500-302500 GCA_037957365.1 Torreya grandis | reverse complement strand
TTTGTCTTTTTTAAAACTATTAAATACTTATTAATTTAATTCTTTCTTTTCATCCTTATTACTCTTTTAATTTAGTTACTTATTTGATCACTGATTTCTTAGATTGTTATAGTTTGATCAGACCCTCTAAAGTTAGGTCTTTTCACTAATTTGATTTCATTAATTTATTTTTTATTTAACTTAATTAATATTTATAGCAAGTAATAATATTTTTAGATTGATTTTCAGCTATTTCTTATATTAATATTATCTCATTTTATTATTATTCTTTCATTTAGCCTTGTTGTAATTTAATTTCATAGATAGATACATGGATAGGGTTTATTTGTTTAGTTCATAAACTTGGACTTACTATTCATGGTTTCTATTAGAGTAATATGTTAGTTTTTATAAACATGTTTCATTTTTTGGCTTTTGATTTCTTTTCTTGCATTCATCATTTGACTTGGTTCATTTGTTTTCTTTTAATCCATTTTCAACTAATGAGATATTAGTAGGATTTCTATTTTTTATAGGTTCAATTACGTAGTCCTATTTTGTTTCCTTTTGATATTTAGAGACATGTGATTTCTAAATTATATTTATGCATTTTTTAATATTTGGCTTACTTATTATTTCATATAATTATTAAAAAACTAATTTATACAAATATTTTAAATCAAATCTCATTCCTGACACCCTTAAGATTAAATTTGTATGATTCAACCTTAAACTTAGTAATAGGCAAAATGATTGATTCATTGGCATGATAATTTTCACTGTTGGCACCTTATTCCATGAGTTTTATTGTTCACTTCCTTCTCTTCTATTTTTTAACCTTTACTAGAAGAAGGGTTGTAAACCACCGTTAGTTGGGTATATAGGAATGGAGTTTATCTTAAACCATATGTTTTAATATTTCTCTAAACATATTCAACGTGTATTATCTAATGAACAAGTCTTAAATATGTATATGTGCAATTAATATTTTAGAATGAAAAGTATTTCTAAAATTTTAATGAAAATATCAAAGTAATTTATAATACCCTGATAAAATTTTATACACACACACAAACACACACCTTTATACTCGAAAATGATAAATAACTTAATCTAATAACTCAAATTTCATAAAGAATATTCTACACAAATACCATTTTAATGTGATTTTGAACCCTTTTTTAGGGGAAACACGCTGAAATCAAAAAAACATTGGAATTTAAACAAACTTTGTAAGAATTTCACTTTTATGTTCTTATTTTCCAATTACATGTATATTTACCACCATTTTATTAAATTACTCATACTTTCCATCTTTATTTATTATGATTATTTTGATTTACACTTACATTTTCTTTTTATCTTCATACTTCCCATCTTGATTTAGTATGATTGATTGACTTTATTGTTTGTTTCCTTCTATAGCATTGGTTTTCACATGTCTTCCATTTTACTATAAATTTTCATACTTCCAAACGTGATATAGTATGACTTTTATTTTCTATTAATTTGGTGCAAATATTTGTACATGGTATGAAAACATGTGTTACCTTTTATTTAACCATTTTTATTTATTATATCTTTTCATATTTTATTTTTACTCTTTCCCCATCATGATTTAGTGTTTATTATATTTTATGGTTATTTATAATTTTCAAAATCATTTTGATTTTGTTTTTAACCATTCACATGCATTATATATTGATAGAAAATAATACATACATCATGTATTTCCCATAGCATATAAAGCAAAAGAAAAATATATATGGTAGAAAGGAAATTTATCCATACATCCATCTATATAAAAGTACAAACCATAGACCAAGAAATACACACACACACACACACACCTTTCTACTCAAAAATGATAAATACCTTGATTTGATAACTCAATGTTCATAAAAAATATTCTACACAAATACCATTTGAATGCGATTTTGACTCCTTTTTAGGGGGAACTTGCTGAAATTTAAAAAAAAACATTAGAATTTAAATAAACTAGTATATGAAAGGAAAGTAACTACTCTAAAATTAAATAAATGTTAGAAAATGAAACTCTATCATATGAAAGTCTCAAAAATTATAGAAAGTAAGGAATCTAATATGATAAAACTAGATATCTAATGTATAAAAGTTTCAAATCTAATCTAATCCTATTTCTAAGGTAGAATTCATTTTAATTCTAAAATTACTTATCCTTTATTTTTGTGTGTTTTATCTCATAGAATAACTAAATATAAAATTTGGAAATATGTGATTTTGTAACTTTTGTCGAACCATATCATGACAATTTCATATTTTTTATTGAAGTTATTTAATACTTATATTCATGTATCCTACCTTTGAAATATGTCTAGTATCTTAGACTATATCTTTTAATTTTATCCCATATACTCTTGCATGAACTTATATGTTGGTAATTTGAGATTAATAGTAAAAACTTGTTATTTTCCATACACTAGTTGGAAAGGTGAAGCCTTGAAAATTTTTCTATAGCTTATTCTATCTACCCATAGTACATAATTTAATAGTAGGTACCATTCTCTATTTTCATCATGTGATAATTTCATAATGCCATCCAACAAACTATTACTGGTAGAATCAACAAATATATTCCTTTGTGGATAATAATTCGATAAACACTTGATGGTGATCTAAATGTTTTAGTCCCACTCAATATATTATTTATATGGAAAGGTAGGACCATTATCAAAAAATAAATAAATTAAAATTCTAAATCTATACAATATGTTATCTTCCATCAATTTAATCAAATCTTGAACTCTATAATTCTTTGTGGTCGCAACCTCTATAAACCTAGTGTAGTAATTATTATCTATTAATATGAAATTGTGTTCTACTAAGGGATTAATTTTTATTACTCCAAAAAATTTGAAACCCCCTTGAATATAAAGATATCCTTTGATCATATGATGTAGTGGCATGGATGCGTGTACTCACCTCTTTTTGAGTACTTGATATCCATGGCATGTTTTGATATGATTTTTAACATCCTTGAAAATACTAGGCCAAAAATATGCCATCATTGAGATATTTTGAGTTGTAGTTTTTCCATAATGGTCTCCACTACCTATATTCTAATCTAAATTCTCTAATATGTATATAACTTCCTTTCTAGAGACACACCTCAAGTGTATTTCCTAATAATTCTACTTGTGCATCATTATAATCATGTAATGGGATGATTTGAGCTTGAAGGAATACCTTTACTCTATTTTCAACTTAAGGGGGCATGTACCTATAAGTAACTAGTGTATAATGTGACCCTACTAGTCACCTATAGGTACCTCTATTTCATTCATATTTAATTCATGGCTTAAATGATTCCTTGGACTTGTAAAATCTTGGTAAGTCTTATTATAAATCAAAATCCTAAAATTAATATTCATTTACCTCATATTTAACCCAATTATGAGATTAAAAACATGGTTTTAAATGATAGTTTATGTCTTATTTTAGAGAATATAGTGCCTAAATTTCATCACAACTTGGATCAAGACATATATTTGATTATACATCATTTAATATTTTAGTTTGACATAATTTATATTAGTAATAATGAACGCAATTCGATGCAACTATCATGTATCTTTTGTGTGGGAATTGTTTGTATATTATGTTTTGAAGAAAATGAATACATAAATAAATGTTTAGTAATATAAGGGTTAATCATAAATTGGGGTTGAGTGAAATAAATATTAATATATTGACATTATTTCATGGATTCATTTATTAATTATAGTTTAAGATTTTTCTTCATCATGGTGTTCAATGGCTTAACAATCTCTACAAATCCAAAATGCTTTTTTGTACAAAGTTTATCTTCATGAATAAAGACATCATTTTTTTATATTTTTATGGGGATTTATATTTTAGATGGATTGGATTCATTGTAGATCAATGGAAATACCATATTTAGTAATGGCATGGCCTAGAAGTTAGCCCTCTATAACTCTAAAACTGTTCTTTTACATATTCAAAGGCATTCGATATATTACACACCTATCAAATACTTTCTGTAATTGATTCACATGGTTAGCTTTGTTCTTGAAAAACATAGTAATATCATTCATTCAAATTATGATGCATTTACCAATGAATCATTGAAATGTGAAGTATACTACATTATTTAAATTTACTATATCATTAACAAGGCTAAAAGGTATCCTTTCATATGTAAAATTCCCCCACTTATTGGTAAAATTAGTTTTCATTCGATCCTCTATTTCTAATACTACTTGATTATATCCTTAGATATAATCCATGAAGGAAATAATTTTGTAACCACTAACCATATAAATTACTTCACCTAAAGAGGGAAAATGATAGTTATCCTTATCTAATGTGTTATTAAAGAATCTAAAAATAAAGCACACCCTTATTTTACCATTATTTTTTCTAACAGGTACTAAGTTAGAAACCTAAGAAGAATTTATGATTAGGAATACATTATTATCATCTAATATATTTTAAATTTATGTCTGAATGTGGGGATGTATAATTAGATCCACTAGCCTTTGATATTTTTTGAAGGGTTTGCTTCCTTGATTCAGAGGAATTATATGTATAATTACTCTAGGATCAAAGATTTTTAGATATTAGTATGTCCAAAAAATAACATATATATATATATATATATATATTCTATAAATAAATATGTTAAGCTTTATTTATAAATTCCATAAAAACTCAAGCTATTGTTTGCATATTTAGGATGTTCATCATTTCTGAAAATTTCTTTGATGAAATCTGATTCACTTATTTTTTTTAATTTTTCTATTTTAATGCATGGATATCCATTTCAAAATCCCATTCTAATGATTTATTTAACGTAGGTAGTTGATTATCTATGATATTTAATATACCATCATCTCCTAGTTATTATGTGTTAATATGTTTAGTCTCCTTTCATCTATTATTTGAAATTTAAAGGCTCCATAACTATTCATCAACTATATAATATGATGATCATTATCAAACACCTAAAATTTATCCAAATTATCTAGGATTGAGTGAAATGGAAGAAAATTTATATAAACCTTCTAGATTATATATTCATGAATTGGTGCCAAATTGGTAGCTAAAATGGCCAGTGAATATGGGGTCTGATTTTTTCCCTTGGAATAAACTTGATGTTGAATACTTAGAATGAATCAATCATTTCCCATGACTTTTTCCTATAGGTTTTTTATTTATGGAAGGTTTCACAGATAATTACTTTTTATATGGTTTACAACCAACTCTAAATCATCAATTGTCATAAGTTTCTTGATGTTATGTTTTAGTGTAGACTATAATCCTAAAATCAGAGCTTCATAATAAGCATTATTATTTATGTAAGGTAACTATAACTAGTATGTAGTGATATATTCTTTCATTTCTAGGTCAACTAAATATATTCAATTACTATAGCCTTGATTCAATCTGACATCATCAAAATGTATGGTCCATAATTGTGATATGTCTTCAAATACTTATTCATGAGATTTATGTTTTATAGTAAATGCATAAACACTTGATTTTGAGGATGAAAATTTAACCCTCTCATTTTTTGAATTATATTATATATATAGATACTTCTTAATTTATTAAACAATTTGAATCTAATTAGATACTCTTTTCCAAGGTAGCCACATATTTTTAAAATCCATCAACATGTATGCATTCAATGTCATTGACCAATCATGACTCAAAATAAAACCACAATCATTTAAAAATTAAGTTACCAAATTTTATAAGTACTATTATATATATGGCTCATAGCTAAAATACATGTGCACAATTAAAAACTCCCAAACATATAAGACTAAGGACTTGTCCAAATTTAAGACCACTCTCTTCAAATTATCTTGGGTTGAACATACTATCTTACATATAATTATTGGCATCACATTGGTTGAGGCATCTGAGTTGAACAAATAATATACACATACTTATCAAATATTTTGATGGTTATAAGTAAATGTGGGACATTTGGTATGTATTTATGGATGAACACAATTGTATGAGTAGTCTTTAATTTATCAGTTGTTGATTTTCCCATTAGAGATCTTATATGAGTAAAAGTTTTCTTTATTTAATAATTTGAGTTACATCATGTAGAGTGTTCTTCACCTTGATTATCACATACATTTGACTATATTATACCCACATTTTATTTGTGGATATATACTTTATTGTTGATTGATTCCTTTTTGAGTTAGACGATTATTTTCCTTAGGATTTGAAGTAGTAATAGAACTATTATTTAAAGATGTTGAATTAGTATGAGGTTGTTTATTATTATTCATCAGGTTTTAATAATTACTCTATAGCTATTGAAAGGGATGAATTTTATATGTGTTATCTCTAGTTTCATCCTCATCTTCTAGTCAAAATTAGAAATCATGTCTCAAATACCATTACTGTACCAAAAGGATTTGAATCAGTGGAAGAAAATGGATCTGATTGATTTGTAAAGAACTCAAACCTATCCATTTCCTTTTGAAAGATTTTAAAACCATTAAATAACTATATTAATTCAAACTCACCATGTGGTGTTGTAGAGTGAAATCAACACTAGTTAGGTAGTGTTATGTCCAACACATTTATTTCAAGTCTTATTAGGTCATAAATGTTATTTATTATTTATGTATCTCTTGAAAATCCTATTATACCTCTATAATGTCAAATTGTGATTATCATTTTATACCATGGTGTTTACCATATTCTTTATCATTATTAGCAATTTATTTCTTATATTTTATACCATCCCCTAGATATAATCCAATTCTATATTGATGGAATTAGTGGTTATAACTTTAGTGGTAAAAGCATTTACTAGAACTAATGAATTAGTTTTAATGCTGATGAAATGTTTGAATAGGTTTATTCATAAAATGTATAATTTAGTTTGGTACAACATGAGGTAGAGTTAATTGTGTGTGTGTTTGGTTTTGGTTATCAGCCATAGTATTCCAATTAAAATTTGGTATCAAAATCAACATTGGGATATATTTTTTAAAATTTAGTCCAACAAAATATGTAATTAGGGACTCATTTTCCTATCAATATTGATATATTTGGCATAGTCTTATGATAAATCAATTATATTCATTTCCATGTGCAGTAATACTATAATCACAGAGTCTAAGGCATGTTTTTACATCTCAAGGGATAGCACATTATTAATCTTATATGACACATCTAATCTAGTATACATATTTTTTAATATAGTGTTGAAGGCACTCATGGGTTCATCAATTTTTATTATCATGCTTTAAAATTTTTTTTATATGACCTTATGATAATAATCTATCCAAGTTGGCCCAAAATAGGTTATGACATTTGTTCCAATAAGTAATTGAATTTTACAAGATGTTTAGGAAACAATCATAAGTAGCATCTAATAATGTAAATGGAAAGTGCATACATGCCAAATATTCATGAAATAAATTCATTAGTCTTAAGCTAGTCTTGAAATATCTTGTGCTATTTAGCAGTCTATAATCCAGAAGAGAGTTAGGAAGGGGGATTTTTTTTTGGCATTATAGTCAAATAATGGGAAACATTGGAAACAATAATAATAGAACCATATAATCAAGTTAGGGCTATATTAAGTAGAGGATGTGGATCTATTATAATTGGGGAATATGACTAAGTCTAATTTCCTTTTCGTGTACATGTAAACTATCCTACATATTTTATGGATCTAAAAAGGTGATGCTAATACACCAGTGTTAGAATTGGACATATCTAATATGCCTGTTGCATTCAATATAACTCACATAAATTTATCTATGTAATGAAAAAGATCTCTTTCTATCACCAAAGATGAATTATTATTGATGTTTATTTTATTAGCAACATATAATCATAAAGTTAGCATTAATATTATAACATGAATGAAAAATATTCATTCCAAGGCACAACTTGTGGGGTATTTTATTTTTTAAATAACCTCATGGTGAAATAATAATTAGAAATAAGTTATTTACCTTAGATATTATATGTGTATGGTGTCTAAAATAAACCTGAATTCTAGAGCTATCTAAATTGACACTAATCTAAGGTGGATATAGTTGAAAAGGTATGAAATGAAGAAGGGATATAATAAAAAAGAGCTTTGTAAAATAAAATATATATGAAACCCTTCCAAAATATACCATATACTATGTGTTGGACAAGATATTGAGAAATAATGTCTATTGCAGTATTTATCAACACACAAACATAGTTAGGAGTTGAAGGAAATAATTACCATAAAATTAAATGTTCATAACCAAATATTTATATTGATACATGACTACCACTACACATATTCAAAGTGATATTTTGACTAATAATCATAAATCTTTCAAATTAGCTATAATATAAAATGAATAACTTTACTGAAAACACTTCTACACAACAAAAGGAATAAAAATGCCAATATGATGAAACTTAATAAATAAATAAAAAGGTTTATAGATGGAATAAACATTAATACATACTCATAAAATAATACATAATATTTATTATTCACACTAATCTTCAAAGTTATCATCCCTTTAAGTATATGTACCATGGGATGGGGTTCTCGTCCTCTAATAAATGTTTAAAATTTACATCCTATATTTTAGGAAAAGAGTGTCAAAACCCATGCATACCATGCATGGTATGAATATCTAAATGGATTATGGAGTTTATTATGTCTATCTAAAATTGATTTAGACATTAGATCTTCAAAACACACATGATTCTTTGGTCTAAAAGGCTATGGATTGGCTTCAATAAAGAACGAAGACTTTAAAAGGGTCTAAATAAAAATATCTATATACTCTATAATGGATGTATAATAAAACCTAATGCAAACAATAGTAGTATAAAATTAGTGGGTTTTTTGATATAAGTAAATGATTAATTAAAGGGGCCTTGCGATATAGTTTAAAAAAATGAAATTGTGAATGCATGAGGCTTCTTGAGTGGAATAAGAGGGAAAAAATTTTATAATGAAAATAATAGCTAGATTTTATTGTCCTAATTTTAGTATTTATACTTGTAGTAGAATAAAAGTATTAAAATTTATGGACACAAATTGGATGATTTTATGTCACTCTAAGTAGTAGTGGAAATGAAATTTGTTGATATAATAGTTGCTACTTTAACTTGTGAGATATATACCTATTGTGCTATTGAAACATCTATATTATGTCCACTTATGGGACTGTATCAACCTATGCAAAAATATTACCAATAACCATTAACTCTTTGGGTTTTATCTCCCTAGTTTTCTATTTAGTAGAGTTTGATATTTTCTCTACCACATTCTTTGATTGTTTATTTGGAATATGAGGTGGAGAACTTGGAGGTGTAGCTCAAGATATAAGTTCTTAAGATAGAACTTATTGTTTAGGTTATACCCCAGACTCTATTACCCCTTTTTTATTTTATTCCTTCTTAATATTTTTAACTAAGTCAAATTTCTCTTGTTCTACTTATAACTCTTCATATATTTATGTTTGGGATAACTTAGTTTCCTCTTTCTCTTATTCTTCATTAATACATTATTATTTTCTATCATCTTAAAAATTATGTACTCTACTTAGTTATATTTCCTATTATTCATTATTTAATTAGTAATAAATAAGGCCCTCTTTGGAAAATAAACCTTGAATAAACATTTTATCTTCTTATACAATTGAGGGAGACCCAAGAGTAGTTTCTAGATCCTTTGTCATGTCACATGTGGTGTCCTAGTATAAATTGGAGTTGGAACTGAAGTTGGTGGAGTGGTAAATTAAGGTGATAGATTAGTGGAAGGTGTAGTGTGAAATTAAGACATAAATGATAATTGAGGAGGTAATATGGGGATGATAGTGATGATTGGTATAATCATGGAAAGTGTGGATGGCCGTCCAATAGGCCGAGACATTACCATTGATAGCATTATGGTAGGAACTAGTGATAAAGGAGTAGGAAAAATAAGAGATAATTAGAAAAGACAAGGAATACTTACTCATTAAATTATTAATAAAGGAGGTAGGGGTTCCAAATAAAGTGATCCATCATAACTATTTATAATTTTAAGCTCCTCTACACAAATTATAGGTTGATAAAAATCATCTCTTAGAGTTTTATGCAAGCCTAATGGATTTGACTTGTCAGTATATCTCCTAAAATTCACTTATTTTTAAAGCTATTTTTGTTTTCATTTTTGCTTTTGGTTGAGGAGAATGTCCATAATCTAGTGTTAAGGTTCATTCCTCATTTTCTATCTCTTAGCATCTTGTTATATAAGTGTAGTGTTATACTAGATCATTTAGGATACTATCATTGACATGCTAATCTTCCACATATTTATATCAACCTTAATATAATATTAATAATTTAAAAATATAGAATCATGATTGTACCATTAGTGCCCATAGGTGATTTTAGCTTTCTTTTCATATTTATTAAGGTATTCCCTAACATTATTTCTTGGATATCAATTCCTAAATCATGATTTTTTCAAATCATAATGCATTTTAAATTTTCCAAGAAGGTTTGTGTGCTCCCACTGTTCATACTATATGAGTGAATGTTTAGAGGGGTTAGATGTAATCTTCCTTATTTAGCACCCCTAAGTTGAATGCCCCAAATACCATATAACTATGAAATAGTCTATTGTTTATCTAATTTGTGTATAAAAATATGTAGTATATATAAAGGTTGTGTCACAGTACCTTCAACTCTAATTACAGTTTAGTTGGGTTAATTTAAATAATTGCCCATTTTATCGATGTTTCTCTTAATGTAGTTCAATAACCTATGAATGTTTTGCCCATATATGGTCCTATATAACATAGGGTAAAATAAATTTTTGATTATATAAATTTTATTCCTAAATTTATATATTTTTATAATATTAAACTTTGTAAGTTATTTTTGGTTACAACTATGTCAGAGCTTTTGAATTGACGTTTCAGTTCACAATCTATAAACCAGCATCAGGATAAAAAATAATGAATGTAGATTGTAGAAAGAGGTTTCAATAAATAATAAAGGTGAGATAAAAAAATAATAAATTCAAAATTCTTGAAAGAATTAAAAAATAACTAATAAAAAAAGAGGACTTAGTAGCAAGACGTTTAAAATTCAAAAAAGAAAACTAGAACGAAATTAAAAAATTATAATGAAATTTTTGAAAAATGAAAATGAGATATAGCAAATGGAATTAACATGAAAAATAAATACACAAAGTAATCATCACCTATGAAATTAAAACATATGAAGCTACATTGATTGTGAGAAAAAACAACAATAATATTGAAAAATAAAAAAGCGAAAGAACTAGTCAAAACTAAAGTAGAGGAAATCAAGGAGAAGGGGTAGGGAAAATATTTATAAATCCATGACAATAATATAGGATAGATAATAATCCCCATCCCATACCTAGTAAAATGTTTGGGATAATGGGACAAAACTCAAAATAACCAAAAAGACCACATAAAATAACATCATGGGGATCAGGGGGAAAGATGGCACCTAACAATTTTTGGAAAGGTAAACCAAAGGTTCCCAAGAAATTTTCAAACCTAGTACCATGTCTATGTTCAAATTTTATTCATGTTTACAAATCTCCACTATTTCTCTTATTTTTTTAATGTAAGTGATCTTCCATAGCAGAGACTTTTGGATCTTCAATTCAAATGTGATGTCTAGTGTTAACTGAATGATGAACAAGATCTTATTTAACCACTATTTAATTATTGATATCAACCTCATGTTCCTTGATCCTAGAATTATTTTAATGTCATGTCTCAAAAATATAAGACACCCCACATAATCAATTAATTCTATTAATTCTGCTTCACAGCATGAGTTCTAATTGGTTAATTGTAGACTTAACCAAATTTCTAAGTTTATTGTGAGGAATAAAAATGGATCAAAAATCTCTATTTATGCATAATAATATTAGAGAACATATTATAAATATCACTAATGTATGATAGGCAAGCCACCTAGTTTTGGATAACCCCTTCTTTCACCTCAAAACTATCTTTGGTAGTTCTAGATGATCTAAAATCATGGTTTATTTACTTTTTATTGGAACCATTTCTCTTAAAAATCTTGGTAAGATGTCTAATCTGCGCTTCTAAATAAATGATAAAATAATTTCCAATAATGACATTATTTTGAGTTTTGATGTGGTGTCTCTATTCATAAAAATTCCCCTTGAGGAGGATATTAAATAAGTAGGTAGACATACTGATGATTAAACTAGTTCTCTATTGGAGCTTTGTCTGAGGTCAACCTTTTTCATGTTTTAGTGGCGTGATTTATTAGCGAATGGAAGGGGTCATAATACGGTTACATCTCTCACTAGTTTTTTCTAACATTTTCATGGATTTTTTTGAAGACATGTGTCTCTAATCCTTTCCTTTGAGACCTAAGTGGTGGAAGAGGTACGTTGATTACACCCATACTAGCTGGCCACATGATGTTGATATATTGGAAAAAATTCACTTGCACATCAATAATATTTTTGAAAACATCAAGTCCGTGAAGTAACTAGAACAATATGGAAACCTTCCCTTCCTTAATATCCTAATCATGATGTAACAAGATGGGTCTATTAATCATTGAATCTTTAGAAAATCTATGCATATTGATAAATATTTACATATCAGTTCCCATCATCACCCTTCCCAAAAAGTTGGGCTTCTAAAAACCCTAATCAAGAAAGATTTTCACATTTGTGATAATTACGATTCAGAAGAGGATATTCAACATATTATCTAGGTCTTCAATATAAATGGTTACAATTAAAAATAAATTAACCATGATTTTAGATCTACTATAACTATGAAATCTAGTCCCAAGGTAAAATAAGGGGTTAAACAAAACTTGATGGCTTTCCTATCATACATTGAAAGGATTTATAATAAAATCTCCAAGATAATGCATAAATATAATATTCTATCAATTTTTATTCCTCATAGTAAACTTAGAAATGTGGTTAAGTCGATCAAGGACCACATAAAACCCACACTGTGAAGTGGAGATTATAAAATTGATTGCTCATGTAGGGTGTCTTATATTCAAGAGATGAGATGTTTAATTAACACCAAGATCAAGTAATATGTTATTGATAAAAATAATGAAAATGTGATTAAATCATCTCTTGTTCAGCATTTGGTTAAAACTAGGTATCATGTTTGCATCAAAAACACCAAAGTCTTAGATATGGAAGTTAACATCTTAAAATGGCATATAAGAGAAGCAGTGGAGATTTGTAAACACAATTAAAATTTGGACAAGAGTTGTGGGCCTAGTTTTGAACAATTCTTGGAAACATTTGATTTACCTTTATACAAAATTCTAGGTGTCATCCTTGCCTCTAGTCCCTATGATGTTCTTTTTTATGGTCTTTTTGGTCTATTGATTTTAGTCCCCTTCTTGAAGCCTTTTTTCTAAGTCCATGGTGGGGATTCATATCTCACATCCCCTGGTGGCATGGATTGATTTTTTATTTCCATACCCCCTCTACTTTATTTATTCTAGTTTAATGTTGAAAAGTTATTTCACTTATTTATTTTTCAATCTTTATTTTTTTCCCCATAGGTAATGCGATTTTATAATCTTGGCTTTCCTACATGATTCTTACCTTGTGTCTTTATTTTTAAATTTAATTCCATTTTTAATATATCTTATTTTGATTTCTATTTTTTTAATTTTTTTGTTTTATTATTTTAATTTTATTTTGTTTTCTTCTTTGAATTTTAAATGTCTTGATACTAAGTCATGTCTTTGTATTTATTATCCTTTTAACTCTTTCAAATTATTTGAATTTATTTTTTTCTCTGATATTGACTTCTTTTATTTAAACCTTAGTCTACAATATATTCTCATTATTTTCCCATCCTAATGCTGGTTCACAAAGTGTGACCCAAAACATTGATTCAAATGCTATCATATAGTTACATCAAGAAATAACTTAGCGTATTTTAAATGGGCTATGGAAATATTATTTTTCTTATTAATATTAAAATTTTCACAAAACCATTTTTTGGGATGATTTATATATGGATCTAAAGGTTATACATAGGATGATTTTACTATATAAATTATATCGCCTACCAAATATGACATCATATAAAAGTTACCGTATGGTATGTTTTCTAGGTTATCAATCAAAGGTATCAAATTAAATCTAATGATTTCTCAAAGGGAAATAATTTTATAAAAATTTAAAATGGTGTTAAATAATAAGACCCATGGCTCATGAACATAATAAATTCTATATAATCCATATAATCCATTTAGTAAAGTCATTTTAGTTGTTAACCACTGTAAATGAAAATAGGGATAGAGGACTTTAGGCCTATAATAAAAAAATTACACTAGTTGATAACCCACTTGTATAATTTATCTTTGATTGAGTTTTCAAGTAGTTGTTAATTTACCATAGCATGGTAGAAGGTTATCTTGGGAGTATGTATCATATAATATCACTCAAATGTGTTTTCACCATTGTAGGGTATAAGGGTGTTATCATGCCAGAAGTGGAATATTTTCCCAAATATTTGGTCATTTGTAAATAAATCTTAAATCCATTAAATACACAGCATTACCTCTAGTTTCATCATAGTTTTATTAAATCCTACTATGTTAATATATATATATATATATATATCTATATTAAAAAAAAAACATATTTGTATCTTTGTGTGAATGTATATAGTTGGTCCTCTACTATATATGGATTTATTACATCCAATTCTACCCTTATCATTGAATAGTGTTTAAATTGGTGCTCAAATTCTACTAAATAAAATATTGTTTCCATGTATTTATTCATTATAGTAACAAAATATATAGAGAGGGGAGGACTATGAGATCATGAATCCATTATCAGTATTCAAGTATTCTGATTTCTCCTAAATGCTTTAAGTCTTTTAGTTTATAGGGATA
This sequence comes from Torreya grandis, assembly GCA_037957365.1. Taxonomy (NCBI): domain Eukaryota; kingdom Viridiplantae; phylum Streptophyta; class Pinopsida; order Cupressales; family Taxaceae; genus Torreya; species Torreya grandis. Next base: position 287,584 of record JARHVA010007602.1, on the reverse strand, counting down.
TCAAATTCATAAATGACATAGGATAACAAGAGGGGAATGTAAAGAAATCATGATCTGAAAACCAAATATATCTATTGTATTTATTGGCTCTAATAATTGAATGCATTGAGTAATAAATTTAAGAGAATTAATTACAAATAATATATTTTTACCTATCTATTCTTTTATCATATTAATTTATATTTTTTATTTTGAGCCCTTGTATATCTAATTATCATGTGGAATTTTTTACCTATTGTTGGGTGCCTCATCATATTAACATATCATATATCTTATTGTCATTATTTTTGAGTTAATTTTCATGTTTTCTTAATTACTTACATATCACTTATCATTTAGGCACCAAACTCTATATTTTTTACATTCCTTCTTCATCCATAGGATCTTAAGATGATGACACTTGGAAATACCATATGGAATCTCTTCTGTAAAGTATGAAACTATTTACTTGACATTGTAAAAACCATGGGTTATCAATATTTTTACATGTGGATCAATCTTCTTCCACTAGAGGGTCAATAAATTTTGACTATGTAACTTTATCTATCAGACTATAAATTTTTAGGATGGTGCCTTGTAGACAACTCTCACTTGTCTAAATTTTGAGATAAATTCATGTTACATTCTCACTGTTTGGGTGGTAGGTTAGCTAGATGATAACACTTGGAAAATTTTGGCTTAATTATAGACAAAATATTTCAAAATATGATCATTAAAGTGGGTGAGAAGAATAAAGACACATTCTAAAATCATAGTGACCCAAATGAATAAAGGCTTGGTTAATTATCAAATGTTATAGATGTGTATAATAATTACACATAGATAAATATCACTAATCTAAATGAATAAAGGCTTGGTTAGTCATTTAAAGATGTGAATGTGTGTAATAATTCCACATGGTGAGATCGAATGAACTTGGAGATAGACTAGGTTTGGAATGAAAAACTACAACTATGAAAGTAGACCTGCATATGACTAAAACAAAGAACCATTAGTCTTTCATTAATCACATGAATTAAAAATCAATATATATCAAAGACCCAAATATATGTTAGATATTTCAATTTGAAATTTGAAATTTTGAATAAAGTAATGAACTATTTGAACAAGAGGACAAGCAAACCTTAGAACTTGTGAAATATGTCCATGTTTGGACCTTAAGGCTATATTTTCTTTAGACATAGATTGAATAAAGCTTCTAAGGAAAATGGGTCCGTATTTAAATTTTTCTAAAAGGAGTTCGTTGGGGCAAAGAAAAACCATTAAGATCGCATATAATAATTTTATAAAAGGAAAGGTGATGTAATTTAACCAATTACTTTGTTAAACTAACAACCTAAAAAAATATAAATAACAGCTTGTAATATTCCTTATTTGAGACTAAATATATTTAATTCCAAGAAAAATAATAGTCGTTATAATTTTTTTTTGTATAATAGGTTTATGTCTCCATGTTATCAAACAATAAAATACTATAAAAACAATAAAAATATACACAATTATTTGAATTATTCAAAGCATATATAATATCTTGTTATGATACTAACCCTAAACAAAAATTATAAACATAGTTATTTTAGGTTTCTCAATTATGTCTCCAAGGTGACTATGTATGCTGATGAGGTATCATGTGTGCTATAATGATAATGACAAAGTGTGCTTCAATTAGCCTTAGTGTTCCTGCATGGTTCTTTAGTGTTTGACTAAGTGAGGAATTTGATAGATGATATTGTTGATATCAACATGATGAAAATACCATGTGGGGTATCAAGAGTGCTTATAATGAGTATGGAAGTGAGTATATTTCACATGGTTGATCATTGTTTTCATATACAGATTTTGGTCTTGTGGCAGAAATTTTGAGTAAGTAGTTTGATGATGTCATCAATTCCACATATGGATGATTCAATGGGAGTTAGTTATATGGGTATAAATACATTTATGCCTATTTTATATTTTTTAAATATAAATTAATGAAATTAAATGTAGTCAAAGATATGTGGGTGCAAATTTGGGCTCCCAGGAAGTTTGACAATGTTTTCCTATATTTAGCAAAATTTTCATATGTCAAGAAAAGCTAACTAGACATTTTGATGATGTTATTATCACAAACATGAACATACTAGGAGAATTTAATTATATGGTTTTATTTAATTTAATTTTTATATCTTTTTAACTAAATTTTAGATCATACTACTAAGTGCAATAAAAGTTATGCAAGTGCAAAGTTGACCTTATAGGTATGTTCTGAACATAGTTAAATCTGTGGAAAAAAAATTTAAGAAGGAATTTTAATGGTGATATATCTCAATTTTATGAAGGTTTAAAGAGTATTTTTATATTTGGTTGTATTCTAATTTTAAAGGTGATCATATGATATAAATTTTAGATCATGCGTCAAAATGCAAAATAAGTTATTAAGGTTTAAAGTTGGTTATTTAGATAGATTGCAATGGTCCCCATACTTAGTCAATTTTGGACAAGGTAAATTTTGAGAAAATCTCAAAGAGATTAATGATGCATATTTTATCCAAGATGTCATTAATGAACAATATGAGATAAATTAATTGAGTTCTAACACTAAGCATAGATAAAAGATAAGGATTTAATGGTTTGTGTTTGATCGTACATTTAAGATTGATGAGCATAGTAAGTTAAAGTGGTAAACATACTCAATTTTTAACATAATTAAAGTTATATATCCTTAAAATAATATAAATGAGGTGTTACTATAAAATTTAAGTGAGGAAATGAGATGAAAACAAAGGGGTCGAGGTTTAACTATGACCGTTGACACTTAAATATTTGAATTTTATAAAAGGAAAAACTAGTTTGTAGTATATTACCAATAACCTTTTATCCAACACAAATTTGATAATGGTATAAAAATAAAAGAATAAAGGAATTAAATTTACATATATGTAACTTATTTATTTTATCTTATTACTAACATAGGCAACTATATTTAGATCTAAAGTTGACTGTGTTTGACATTTGACTGTAAGTAACCTAAGAAGAATAATTGAGCTCGTTGTAATAGTTTTTTGATGTAACATGTTGAATTATATATTGAGTGTTTTAGAGTCCATTAATACTCTTTGTGTTGAAATTATACATTTTACCAATTTATCTTTAGTATTAACATTACTTAATAAGTTGATTGTGTTGATTAAATACACTAGTAGTTTGAGTGATCATCTTGTAGGAGTGTGTTGAAGGTGTTTTGAGTAGAATTGATGAGTCCAATGAGTATGGATATGTTTTATATCTCTCAAGTAATTATGATAAATATTTTATTATCATATTTGGCTCGTGATAAAATGTGGAGAGTCATAATAAATTGACTATATTTCAATTGTGTATGATCAGTTTGAGTGGTCATCTTCAGTGAGATAGTTTAAGGTCTGTTCACCTATGTTGGATTATCTAAGGAACATGGAGATGGTGTGGAGATATTGAAGGTGTTATTCACATGACTTGTTCTTGTGGTTATTTGAGATATTTTAATGTTTAATTCAAAAGTTTGAAACTATGTTTTCTACTTTGGAAGACCTGAAGAGTGAGGTGACCTAAATCATAGGTTCAAGTGTGAAGTTGGTATTCCAAGTGGAATGAACACATATGGGAGTTTACCTATGATTTATTAACTGGTCATGAGTTTCTAAATTTATCATTGTTGTGATAATGGAGTGAATGGGTCCCTGTGACACCTATAAAGGCTATTAGGGCCCAATTGAAAGGTTCAATTACTTAATGGTGATCCATGGATACTATGGCTGACCTTTGTGGATTGGGTTTCTATTGTGTATTGATATGATAAAATCCTTAAGGTTTAAAGAAAATTTAATGTCCAACCCAGAGGGTTATTGATGGTTTTTAGACTTGAATGAGGGAGTGTGAATGTGGATCCAAGTGAATGTAAGAAACTTTGAAAGAGAAGGTACAAGTTAATGAGGAAAAAACAAGAATGAAGAGGATTAAACATGCTTATTTGATTAAGTTCATTTAGGAAGAGATACATGTAATTGGACCTTAAGATCCTAGAGGAGGTAGAATCAAATGGTTTATTAAGAGGTTATTTGAGAGGGTATATTAAAAGAAAAGGCAAGGTGAAGAATATATTAGATCAGAGTGTGGATTATGTGTATGATCATCTGATCATGTTGCTATTATTATGATCAAGTTATTATAGGTGTGCTGAAGTAAGGATAAGCATAAAGTTGAATAATGGGATTATTTGGGATATGTAATGTGTACTAATTTATCTTTATGTGTTGGTTCAAATGTAATGTGATTTGATGAATAAGGAATGTTATGGTAATAGATTTATTATTGAGAAGTGTAAATTGGTCCAAAAGGAGGCTTTAGATGTACAGAGTGTACAAAGTTGAAGAGAGGTGATATAATTTGTATCTCCATCAGACTGGTAGTCAATTAGTGTAGAGGATATGCTTTGTTCATAGATGTTGTTTTGGGTGTTCAACATTTGCATTTTTTTCCTCTTTACCAGGAGAAACTTGAAAAGGGTTTAGTTGTTGTGATAGCTTATCTAGACAGGTGTGGTAGCTTCTTGTGGGATTTTAATCTCACTACAATTAGGAATGGTAATTAAATGATCATTTGTAGATGGTCTAAATTGGTTCTTGTTATTATAATATAGTATTCCAATTGCAAGTTCCAGTGGGTTTTATTCCCCAAGATGGTCTCCCATGTATGTCATGTGTTATGTGCTTGATTTTGAATTGTATTTCTTGTTTATTTCTAAGAAGGATGTATTCCTCATAAATTTATGTATTAAATTATTAAGGGTTTCAAGGTACTAGAATTGAAATTAAATTATCTAGGTTCACTGATTCACCCCCACCTCAATGATTTTACATTTAGCAATTGGTATCAGAGAAGGTCCTTTACAAGAAGCTTAATAGATTTATGGAGATTGTGAGTGGGTGAAAAGATGGATAAATAATTGAAGAAAGCTAATCAAAATTGGAAGGCTATAATCCAGGCACTTGAAGAGTATATATGTACATTGAAAATTGATGATAAATAAGATTAGAAGGTTATCAATGACCTCAAGGATTAGTTAAAAGATTCCAAGGAAAGTTTGATTTTAAAAGAGGAAAGTTGTTCAGAATAAAAAGACATCATGTTTGATGAATTTTTTTGCCATGACAGTGAAGAAGAAGTTGATCTAGAAGCTGAGTTCATGGGTACACTTAGTGAACTAAAAAACCAAAATAAGAAGAATCATAAGATGAGAAATATTATCAAAGGTCTTGAAGTAAAAATTAGTTATCTTTAGGGAAGTTTGATAGAGAAAGCATGCATAATAAAGGATGGCATGGCTAAAGCAGCTAAGAATGATAAGGAGACTATCTAAGTTCTCAGAGGTCAGTTAATGGCTATAATTTCAAGTATAAGAGCTAAAGAAGATGAGAACATTCAATTGGAAACCAAGCTAGGTTCATTGATGAATGAGCATGATCAATTTAATGTCAAGATAAGTAAGCTTGAATAAGATCAAAAGAAGTTAGATTAGGTCAAGATAAATGAAATAAAACTAGTTAGACAATCAAATGTTTCAAGGTGTGCTAGTTTATTCCATGATCGTTATTACACATGTAATAAGTATAGTCATAGGGATAAGTGTTGTAGAAGGAATTCAGTCAAGTATAGATATTCATGGAGACTAGGAAGAAGGGATAATTGGTCATGGAGAATTCATAACTCAAATAAGTCAAGTGCTATGATTAATGATATTGTTTGTTAGAATTGTAATAAAATAGGTCATATTGCCAAATTTTGTAAACATAGTTTGAATAATCACTCAAGTCTTGATAAGAAGAAATATGCTCTTAAAAATCACAGAATGGTGTTGAGACCAAAGTCTATGAAGGATAATCATAATCAAGGTGGACTACTTGCTATATCAAAGAAGGACTCAGACATGAAGAAGATACATGAATGCCAAGAAAATTTGTCTTTTATTTAGATAGAAAAGGAATATCATAATCATCATCAAGCTAAAGGTATGAATGATATTATTCATTTTATATGTCATAGAGTTGGTTACATTTCTAGTTATTGCAAGAAAATGTTGAATTAGTTCCAAATTAATATAAGGTGTATGGAGCTACTAGTTTGCAAGGAAGAGGTTACACTTAGGTATGGAAACCTAAGCTTGTTAAGAGAGATCAGTCTAAGACCAAATATGGTCTATTTGCCATGATAGATATGAAGGGAAGATAAGAGTTTATGTTTTCTAATTTTATTGACAAATCTAAAGAAAGAATGAAGTTAAGTATCCTTTCAAAGTCAAGGTGGACTAAAATTTAGATAATGGTATGGAGATATGGGAGTCTCCATAGTTTTGGTACTTTTAGTATCACTATGTCAAAATGGGTGTCTCTCTATAAGCTTCAAGGAGACACTTTTCAAAAAGAGGAAACGTGATGGATGTTGGTTGGGACTTAGTTGTGTTTCATAAAAAAGAAACTAATCTCTTAGGTTTAATAAGTTTAGATATTTGTATGATGTTGAAATCTTATGCAAGGTCTCCAAGTAGAGAATTGAATTTTTTAGGTGTCTAATCAAGGATGATGAGGTGTCATGATATTTATATTACATAGAAAGTATTTTTTTTCTTGTTCAATAAGACTCAAGGTATATTCAGAGTTCTTGGTCTTGAAGGTAAGAACTTGTCAATTTATGTTGCTCAAATTGTTTGATCAAAAGTTGAAAGACTATAAGATAAGGTTGATATGGAGGATGAAGAGAATGTGTTGTCATATCTTTGATATCATGAAAATAGTATCTATGTTTTGTAGATGACAAGTTGTATATACCATAGATTTATGAGGAGATAAATCAGATAGCTTGAGTAGCTTAAGAAACTATGCATGGTCTGAGGGAGAACATATGTGAGATGCTTCACTCATATTGAAGATGTTTTGTTGTCTGATACAGATGAGAACCCAATTAGTTTGTGATGATGATTTGATCAAACCAATTTAGGTGCTTTGATAATGTTTTTGAATCATTTTTTAAAAACAAAGGGGGAGTTTTGTAATTGGCTGGGTCCTAAGATTAGAGGACTATGTAGTTAAATCTAAGAAAGAAGGTGTGGTGGCAATTGTATTGATTCATCATTGTTGAAAATGGTATAGAAATATTCAAAGAAAAGGTGCCTAAGCTTAGGTGACTTAGGGGAATTCCCACTCTACGTTTTTCAATTTAAATTCATGTAGTTTATGTTGTTAATGAATATTCTATCTTTATAGAAGATTTGTATGATCAAAAGGTGTGTAGTAATGGAACATGTCTATGAAACTCAAGGTGATAATATGTTTTCTCAATGTTACGTGGAGTTAGTATCATCTATCATAGATGGTATATTCCTATTATTTTTCCTTCATAACCTTTCAATTCTACAGGATCATAACTTTAGCCTACTTTGTCATCTTGGCAAAGTGGGAGAAAGAACCTAAAGAGAGAGACATAGTCTGAGCATAATCTTTATATTTATGTTTGGCATCAGTTAAAAAGGTGGAGATTATTGTATGTTTGTAAATAATGTCTCCAAGGTTGACATGGATGTTTATGAGGTGTCATGTGTGTTATAATGACAATGACAAAGTGTGCTTCAATGAGCGTTAGTGTTCCTACATGGTTCTTTAGTGTTTGATAAAGCGAGGTATTTGATGGATGATATTATTGGTATGGACATGTTTTATATAACTTATAGGGTATAAATAGTGATTATAATTAGTATGAAAGTGAGTTTATTTCATCTGGTTAATCATTGTTTCAATCTAGACATTTTGGTCTTGTGGTAAAAAATATGAGTAGGTAGTTTGATGACAGAACCATTGCCATGTATGGATGACTTATGGGGAGTTGGTCGTATGGATAAGATCAAAAAAAAATCATAGTTTTTATATAATACATGTAAATTCATGTGATAAATCACAATCAAATATATTTGGGTGCAAATTTTGGGATCCTAGGTAGTTTGACAGTGTTTTCCCATATTTACCAAAATTAGCATATGTCAAAAAAAGTTGAGTAGGCATTTTGATGATGTTATATCTTACACACATAAAGGTTTAAATATGATTTTATCATATGGTATTATTTAATTTTGTGTCTAGATCATTTGCCACTAAATTCTAGATCATACAACTAAACACAACAAAAGTTATGCAAGTACAAAGTTGGCCTTATAGACATATTCTAAGGATAATTGGCTCTATGATAGAAAATTTTGAGAAAGAATTTTAATTATGATATATATAAGTAGTTTGAAGGAAATATAATTTTGATATATGGTTAGATTCCCATTTTAAAGATGATCATATGGTCCAAATTTGAGATCATGAGTCTAAACGCTGAAAAAAGTTATTAAGGTTCAAAGTTGGCTACTTAGATAGATTGCAATGGGACCCCATACTTAGTCAATTTTGCATAAGGTAAATTTCAATAAAATCTTGGGGACATTGTTGAAGTGTGTTTTCTCCAAGATATCAAGAATTAGTGAGATGAGAGGAAGTGATTGAGGTTTAACACTGGGCATACATAAATATAAGGATCTAATGGTTCACATTTGATCATACGTTTGAGATCAAAAGAACATAGTAAGTCAAAGCGGTCAACATATTCAATATTTAACATTTTTAAATTTAGATATCAGTATAATAAGATAAACACATCATGAATATCCAAAATAATTGAGGACATGAGATGATAACAAAGTGGTTGAGGTTTAACTATGACCATTGACATTTAAATATTTGAATTTTACAAAGGGAAAATGAGTATGCGGTATTTTACCTATACCTTTTGATTGAGAACAAATTTTCTAATGATATAAAAATAAAATATGTAAATATCCAATGGTGCATCTAGTGAACCTAGTTAGGTGGTCTGATTACTAGTAAAGACAAAGATATTTATCTCCAAAGTTGATTGTGTGTTTGACATTTGACTATAAGCAACCTAAGAAGGATAATTGAACTCATTCTAATGGTTTTTTGATGTATCATGTTGAATTAGATATTTAGGAGTATTTTATACTTCTTGGGGATTATCTATGTGGTATTTTAAGGTTTGACCAATTGATATTAAGTATAAACATTACTTAAGAAGTTGACTGTGTTTATTGAATACACTTACAATTTGAGAGATCATATTACAGGAACGAGTTGAACATTTTTTTAGCATAATTGATGAGTTAAATGAACATAGAGATGTTTAATAAGTATCATATACTTATGATAAATATTTTATATTCATTTTTGGTCCATAATTAAATATAGAGAGTCATAATAGATTTTATATATTATTACTATGTATGACTAGTTTGAGTGGTCATCTTGAGTGAGATAGTTTAAGGTGTGTTGGCATGTGTTGGAGTGTCTAAGGAATAAAGATATGTTAAAAATATATTTTAGGTTCTATCAATATTAATTGTGCATGTGATTATATGAGAGGCTTGAATGTTTGCTTTAAAATTTTGAGATTGTGTTTTCGGGTTTGAAGACCTAAAAAGTGAGGTGACCTAATTAGTAGGTTGAAGTGTGGAGTTGGTATTCCAAGTGGCATGGACACATGTAGGAGTGAGAAAATGGTAATATAGAGTGGAAATATACATTTTAAATTATTCTATAGTTTATAAATTGCTCGTTATTGTGTTAATGGAGTGAATAGGTCTCCATGATAACTATAACGGCTTGTAGGGCCTAATTGAAAGGTGTAGCTACTTAAGCTTGAATCATGGATGCTATGGCCAAAATTTGTGGTTTTTTTAAAATCATATGTTTATGTGAGATAATAATTAAGGGTTAATGCAAGTCTATTGGTGGACCAAGATGGTAATAATCATTAAAGATCTATACATAGGGAAAATAAAGGTGATGGTTTCTAGACTTGAATGAAGGAGTGTGAATGTGGATCAAAGTGAAGGTAAAACCATTTAAAAGAGAATGTAAGGGTTAGTGTGGAATAATATAGAGTGAATAGGATTATACATGCTTATCTAATTAATTTGGTGCAAGAGGACATATAGGTCATTGGACCTAATGAGCCTAGAAGATGCAAAATGAACAAGTTGCTCAAGAGGCTATTTAAGAGAGTATATTATGAGTGAAGGAAAGGTGAAAATTTTATGAGATTGGTGGTTTATTTGAGAGGTATATTAGAGTGTGGAATATTTTCATGATCATATGATCATGTTGTTATTGTTATGACATAGTTTTTACAAGTGTGTGTGAAGTGAGTGTGAGAAAAGGGTTAAAGAGTGAAGCTAGTTTGGATATGTAATGTGTCCTAGTTGATATTTGTATGTTGGTTCAAGTATGTAATGTGTTTTGACCAATAAGTATTTTTATGGTGATAGATTTGTTATTGATAATTTTAGAATGGTTCAAAATTTAGCTTTTGATGCACTGAGTATGTAGAGTGAAAGAGAGCAATATACTTTGTATGTCCATCAGATTGGTAGGAAATCATTCTTAAGGATATTTTTTTTCATAGGTGTTGTTATGTGTGGTCAACATCTATGGGGTTTATTCCTCTTTATAAGGTGAAACTTACTAAAGGTCTAGTTATTGTGGTTGATTAGCTAGACAGGTATGGTAGCTCTTTGTAGGATTATAGTCTTACTACAATTAGGAATGGTAGTTCCATAATTATTTGTATATGGTCTAAATTGGTTATTTCTATTATATCATAGTTTTCCAATTATAGGTTTCAATGGGTTTTATTCCCTAAGAGGTTCTTCCATGTATGTCATGTGTTACATGCTTGATCTTGAATTGTCTTTTTTATTCATTGGTATGAATGATGTATGCCTTATGAATATATGTATTTAATGATTAAGGGTTTTAAGGAATTAGAATTGAAATTGGATTATCTAGGATCACTCGTTCACCCCCCCCCCCTTGAGTGACTATAGATTTAACAATAGTTGCCTATGAATTATCAGCCACAAATAGAATGATAATACATAATTCAAGTAGAAATGAAAGCATGATATTATATACCTATATAGAATTATTCAAGAAGAAAGAATGACATTATATGAAATGCCTTATTTAAAACATCAAATTAAATAATGCAATGAGAAATATATGACTTTTCACCAAAAGGTATTTAAATCTAAACCATAAAATCATCCCAACATGTGAAGATAACATTTAATCATTAAAAATAAACATGATCCTAATGTCTCATATCACTTTTTAATTGACACACTAATTATTAAAACATAACACTAATATGGCCTTCTAAAATATAATTCCTTTTAATTTTGGGCAAAAAAATATGAATTTTTAAATGTGTTACTAATTCCATCCTTAATTTGAGGTAACAACACATAAAATTAACATATATAGCCTTACATACAAACTAAAATTTACAGTCAAAAAATTAATTTCCTAAAACACAATATAAATACCTACATGGATCTAATAGAAGTGAAATCATGACCCTATAGAACTATATAGAAATTTCAGATTAGGAATAAATAATTCCCTATATCTAGTATTTATTAGGCATGCACAAAGAACTACTAACAAATCATATAGTCATCCAAGGTACAAAATAAGATGTGGAGACTAACAAACCAAATATTTACAATAAATTATTTAAAGTTTTATGGCTATTTAATGTTTCTATTATTATTACAAATAAACATTCATTTTTATTATTCATTGGGATAATGAAGTACAAACCTTTTGAAAAATTACACCTTGGAAAATAATTTATTCTTCTTGTAATATAGATGCACACAAATGTGTCATGTATCAGAAGCAGGGAAATATAGTCTTATTAAGTATTCAACATCTTATCTAAAACTATGATTATGTATAGAATACTAGGTCTATTCCAATAGATTTAATGTTAGATGTTACCACCAATGGGGAAAAGGAAATAAATGCCACTGATTGAATTTATTAATTTTTGATCTATTTATATCTTCCATCACGTCACCCACAATTATAATATTTTATCTACCTATAACCCAACCCAAGCCCATTAAACCAATATTGGCTAGGTATATACAAATGGAAACTATCTTAAATCATATATTTTCTTCAATATTTGACCCTACTCAATGTGTATTATCTCTAAAACATGTCTTAATATGTAAATGTGAAGTTAATATTTTAGAATGAAAAGTCTTTTTATAACTTATGTTAAAACATCAAAGTAAATTTCAATACTTTTATAAATTTATTCAATTTAGATCATTTTTATTTGAATATGACACATACCTTGATCTAATAACTCCAAATGCATCAATAATATTCTATACAAATACAATTTGAATGTGATTTTGGCTTGATTTTTTAGGCCAAACTTGATGAAATCACAAAAGCATTGGATTATTATAAATTTAAAGAAACTAGTCTATGAAAAGAGAAAAACTACTTTAGAAAGTAATAATTGTTAAAAATGGTAAATCTATCATAAAAAAAATTAGAAAATAATATAGAAAGTAAGGAATATAATATAATACAAATATAAATGTTATCTAGGAATTTTTAAAATTTAATCTACTCCTATCACTAAGGTATCAATCATAGTCATTCTAAAATTGCTCTAGTTGTCCTTCATTTTCTTGTGCTTTATCTCATAGAAAAACTAGATCTAAAATTTGGAAAACCTTGATTTTTCATGTTCTGTCAAACCATCTCTTGATAATATCCTAGTTTTTATTTAACTTATTCAATAATTTTTTTCATTCATCTTGCCTTTGAACTATATCTAGTAGTTTATACTAGATTTTTTAGTCTTATCCCTAATAATATTGCATGAATTGATAACTTGTTAATTTATGATTAAGAGGTAACAACTATCATTTTCCATACACTAGTAGGAAAGGTGAAGCCTCAAGGGTTTATCTATACCTTATTTTAACTTCGTATAGTGCATACTTCAATAGTAGGTACCATGCCCTTGGTTTAATTTAATCTAATTTCATGATGCCATCCATCAAATTATTGTTAGTGGAATCAACATATATATTCCCTTGTGGATAGTGATTTGAGGAAAATGTGAAAGTAATCACATTGTTTTAGGTGACTAAGTAAATTTTTAGATGGAAAGGATAGACTGATATCTCAAAATAGATAGATTAGAGTTATAAATCTACTCAATATGTTATCTTAATAAAATTTAGGGTTAATTTTAAGATCCCTTATCCAAAAACCCCTTATATATCATTGAAAATTCTATGTATAAGTGTTTCACAAGCATGGAAAATGTTTTATGTGTGGCAGTGAATCCACTGGGAGGAGAGGAAACTTTTTTTTTTCTTGTATACATCCATTTGCCTTCATTAGGAAAACACTACCAAATGATGTATCCAAATGGTGCAACTAGATAATGTAATTGAATGGTTTAACTAGATGGTACAACTAAGTGGCAAAGTCAAATGGTGTAACTAAATGGTGTCCCTAGATAGCTAGCTTATAGTTCAATGATGTATTATAAGTGGTTGAATAAAGATATCTGTGTCAACATGAGTGATATAAAATGGTAATGGTTTAGTCATTCAGATTTACTTGTTTCTTGATAGAGGTGCTTAGGTCTTATCATTAGGTTACTTATTTGATTTCACGGGGAGATTATCGAAAGTAAAATTTTATGGCTACCCATGGCATAATGTTTACATATATAGGGAGATTTGGATGGATAACCACAAAATTTTTATTAACATTTAGAAATCCAAACTCTTAAATATCTTGCATTCCTAATTTTTAGTATACATAAACCTATGTAGTTTCCATCCAAAATTGCAAAAACCAAATTTGGAAAATAAGAATATTCACAAATTAACAAATATTTAATGTTAAAATTTACATTGATAAATTTTACCACATCTTAAGCTCCATAATTATTTGCATCCATAGCCTCTATCTAACTACTATAATAGTCAGTAGTTCTTAAAATGATCAGTAATTATTAACACACACACACACACACACACACACACACACACACACACACACACACACACACACACACACACACACACACACACACACACACACACACACACACACACACACACACACACACACACACACACACACACACACACACACATTGTTGAATAATTCATTTTGATTACTATAATTATTTTGATACCTCGTTGATGAAAAGGACATCCTTTGATCATAGGATGTAGTGGCATAGTTACATGTACTTCCCACTTTTTGAATAATTGACATTCATGGCATATTTTGATATCAATATGAGCATCCTATAAAATAAAAGGCCAATAGTATCATATTATGATTATCTTGTGATTTTAGAATTTCAAGAATGATTTCCACTACTTATATTTTAATTTATATTACCCAGGTTGTATGTAGCTTCTTCTCTAGAGACACACTTTAAATAGATTCCCTCATAATTCTTTCCCTATAACTTTATAATCATTTGATGGGATGATTTGATCCTAAGTGATCTCCTTTTCTATTCATTTAACTAAAAATTAAATTTATATATAAGTAATTAGTTGATAATGTGGGCATACCAATCACCTATAACTACATGTGTTTCATTGATCTACTTGACATAAAAATGTGAATCTATTCTAGTCTTGATTTGGATTATTATTTGGCCTCATAAAATCATGCTTAGTCTGATCTTAAGATCAAAGTGTTATAATTTAGTATCCATTTACCTCTTCTTTTTCCAAATTTTGAGATTAACCACATGGTTTGGAGCGATGGCATATGCTTTGTTTTAGGGGATATGGTGCCCAAATTTCAACACCATTCTGATCAAGACATATATTTGATTATCTATGACTGAACACTTTGATTCTAAATCCTTTATATTAGTACTCATGAAGATAATTTGATGTCCATTTTCATGTATATTTTGTGTGAGAATTATCAGTATAGTGTGTCATAAATTAAATGAATATGTAAATAAATATATAGTAAAATCAGGGTTGATAAGAACTAGGGCTTGAGCCATGGTAGGCTTAATATATTAAAATTATTTCATGGATTTGGTTTTTTATTCAATTTTATAATTTTTCTTCAGCACGACATTTAATGGATTGACAATCTCTACAAATCTAGAAATGAATTTTAATATAATGTTTATCTTGATGAATAAAGACTTCAATGCTTTCTTGTTGTTAGGGGGATTTATATTTGAAATGGATTATATTATTTATAGATCATTATAAATCCCATTTTTCATAATCGCATGGATTTTCAGGTTTCCCTCAATAACTTCAAAGATGCTCTTCTTCATATTTACTGACACTCCATATATTCTACACTTATCAAATACTTTATATTTAAGTGCGTCACATGGTTAGCTCCATTCTTAAAAACCATAGAAATATCATCCATGTATATTATGATGCATTTGATAATGGATCCTTGAAAAGTGAATTATATGTCACACTATAAATTTAATCTTACATTAATTAGGCTAAAAGGCATCCTTTGTATGCAAAACGTCCCTCATTGGTGGTAAAAGTATTCTTGATTCAATCCTCTACTTTTAGTAAAAATTGATTGTATCCTTAGAAACCACTCAAAAAATAAATAATTTTATCCCCACTAAATATATAAATTACTTAATATAAGGAGTGCAAAGTATATTTAGCCTTTTATAATTCTCATTTTAGGTTCCTTGAATCAACACACAACCTGATTCCATCATTCATTTTTCTAACAGGTATTAAGTTAGAAACCCAAGTAAAGCATCTAATTAGGAATATAATCTTAGAATACAACATATTAGAAAATAATTTTTGAATGATGGTCTCTAAAATTGGATGAAATGGTCTTGGGAATTTTTTTTAGCATTGTTCCTGTTGTTGAAGTTTAGTATTAATGTTTTCATTGATGTCAAAGGTTTTTAAGAGAGGTGCTCATGAGGTCATTGAAGAATGTTATTATTTGATAGAATAATTGAAAGGTATGAAACTATATAATGAAAATTTAATAATTATGAGAAAGGTGTAATAGCATCAATAAGTGTTTCAAGGTCAGTTATCAAGTTTCAAAAGCTTGAGAAACATAGTCATGACATTGGTTAGTGCATGAAGAGCCATTGTGGGAAGGCATGAACTTGGTGGCCTAGTAAGATGGATTCACAAAGGCATGAGAGTCAGTATAAAGTTGTTTTATCATGAATATGAGGCATTGTATCACTCATGAGAGTCTCAAAGTGAGCCTACAAGGGTAAGACCTATGGACTTGGTATGCAACTAAAGCACCTCTAGACCCTACTTGGCCTCATGAGGCATCATGATATGTTGTCAATACATATGAAGGATGTTTGGAACTATTTTATATTTTTATATGTTTTTTGATCATATAAGGGAGGTGGATAATGCATGAAAATATGCCTTAAGGTCATTTTTAATGCCTAATGTGGTTTACAAGTCAAGTTCCAAGCAAGCAAAGAGAGAGATGGTGGCCAAGTGAGGTATGACATACATATTTAAAGTTAAGTATGGAAAATGATAATTTTGAGATTAATTTAATTTTTATTCAAATATGTTGACCAAGATTAAGGTCAGAGTTTGAATGTTAAGACAAGAAAAAGTTTTTTAAGTTCTCTTGAGTGCATAGAATGGAGGGTTCTCAACCTAAGAAGAACTTTCAAGTGTTCATTCGAATGCATATTGTATACATGGAAACCTAATATATTGAGGATAAATGGGGAAGGTTTAAATAAAATATATCTAGGCATTATTTTTTAATACGAGGGGAAATATTTTATGAATAATTGTTAACACCATAAATAGTGTTAACCCTCTATAAAACCTTGACACTAGCTAGTTGTGAAAGATATTATAAAATGATCATAATCTATTTTTTTTTGGATATTATATCTATTATAACATGAATTTAATTCTTTAAATCATCTTCAGGTGTGATTGGTTTGTCAAGTGAGTGAGTGGACCATACAAGAAAGGCCTTATTTCTTAGAGATTTATTGTAGAAGTCAGAGTTGACCAAGTAAAAGTTACTAAATGGATGAAGTTTGAATCTTGATAATTCTATTTTATTTCCATTTCATTTTATAATCAGGTTATATCCCTTATGGGATCTAAACTAGTCTTACAATTTAACAAGTTTCTAACAAACCTAATGATGTAGATAGTGAAAAAACCAAACAGAAGTGAGGTGATTGGGGATGTGTTATCATGGATTAGGGATTAATACAAGTACATGGAGATGTTTTTAAAGACCTTAAATATATTTTAATATTTTATTTGATATTTATATATCATTTTATATATTGAAAAGGTTTATCTCAAGTTGACTTATCGAACTCAATGAGGTCTATATACAGTGAGGTCATGAGATTTACGTGCAAGAAAAATATTGATATTATTATAAGGATGTTTTAAAATAATATTAATTAATTTTAACTTATTTATTATGCACTTTCATCTGTCAAAATTACATGTTTCCATGATTATGCTTTGAGGCTAGTTGGTAGTTCTAGGTGGGCTCTTTATAGAGTAGGGTTTGAATTAATTTTCCCTATATTTTGAAATATAAAAAACATACTGATGATATTAAATTCATGTATCTTATTTATTTTTGGTTTTTTCCCATGTTTCTCTAAAAAAATTACGTTTTTGGTTTAATTTTTCAAACTAGACTTTCTAGATATGCATAGGTCTACTATGAATAATGTTTTGAGAAGGGATTCAAGTGGTGGTTAGACCTAAAAGTATTGTGGACCTAAATTTAAGTTTTATAAGGTATATTTTATTGATATTTTATATTTAAATATTTTTTTTTATAAATTTGAGAGTGCTCCAAAGAGTTCAAAGGTTAACGTGTGCTAATGAAGGCCTAATTGAATTAGGTCTCCATAAGGCCTAAAAGGGGTTTTGGTCCTATATGCAATGAAAAACCTATTTCAATGTTTTATTAATGTTTTTTGCATGAAATAAAGAATATTTTATTTAAAATATAAGTGATAAAGTGTGTATGGATGACCAAGAGGTCTATGATTAAATGCCTAGTATAAGAACAAGGCCTAATAGGCTTAATTAGTTAGTTAGAATGTATGATAGTTGACACAAAATATATAGAATTTTGAAGAGATACAATAGGTATTATATACCTTCATTAAGATATAAAATGGTTATTATATATGACTATCAATGTCAAATGACCTAATATGTCTTGAAGAGACCTAATGGAACTAAGAAGACTAGAGACTAGTTTGAGAAGGATAGAAGTGTGTGAAGAGTTGAATAAGGAGATCATCATATGTTTTATTTACAAAAAATATTTATGAAGTTCATAAAATGTTTTAGGTGGATGAATTACTATTGATTCATATAGGGGGTTGGTGCCTCCTTACAAGTGGGTGCTTGGGTAGTTGGGGTTGGTAATCCAATTGAAGTTGGTTCTGCACTAAATCATGATGTATTAATTATAGGATAGTAGAACATTTTTATAATTAGTGTGTTTTATTCCCCTTGAGGTTTTCCTACTCAATTAATTTTTATATGTGTTATGTTCTTGTCTCATGCTCATAGCTCTTAATGTGTTGCTAGTTAATTATATTGTTTTCATAGTTCATGGATGATAAGGTAAAGTTATCCAAGTTTCAAATAATTATTACCCCCCATCCCCCTCTAATCTCTTATTCATTTTCCTTCCAACAATTGGTATGAGAGCCTAGTCCTTTAAGGCAGGTCTAATAGTTTTAAGGTGATCCTAAGAAGCATAAAAATGTCTTTTGATCAATAAAAATAAGAGAACATGTATGATGAATAAGTCTAATATGATAGTGAAGAAGGAGAAAGTGAAGTATACCTTGAATTTGAGCTCATAATTAACCCTTGAGGATTTGAAAAATCAAATGAAAAATATTAAGGATATTACGAGTCAGTTAGAAGAGGTCAACACAAGGTGTAAGTAAAAGGAATTTGAGTATGACCACTTAAAGATAGAGCTATATTAATTTAAGGTTGAGAATTAACATCTCATAGACAAATTGAGAAAATTTGAGAGAAAACGTGAGAATTTACAACAATTCAGGAGTATTAACATGAGAATACCAATCAAGAAAACCAATGCTATAAAGGATAAGTCATCATGAAACCATGTTAAGTATAGAAATATTATTTGTTACATCCATCATAATATAAGACACATTATAATGTTTTGATCTAATAGATTTATAAGGTCCATAAGATTCAAAAATATATATTAAACTCTTAAAATCTATAATAAAGATAAAACATCGGTATTAAAGTGAAAGGAAATTAAGACATATCAGATTGAGCTTAGAAATCCAGATGGACTATTTGCCAAGGAGGAAAATAAAGCAAAGAAGACTCTATTCTAGCTCAAATTGCCTTTAAAATTTAAGATGGAGGTATGGAATGGTATATACGTAGTGGTTTCTCAATCCATATGATATGAGATAGACATAATTTCATCTCATTAAAGAAGAATGTTGTAGGAATAGTGAGGTTTGAAGATAACACAAGAGTCAATATAGTTGGCAAGGTTGTCTTGAGTTTGGACAATGGAAATACCATGACACAAATTGTGTAGTATGTGTATGTTTTGAAAGATAAGATTCTTAATGTGATTCAAATTTTTAATCAAGTACACACAATAACCTTTCATGATAGAGGGTGTGAGATAAGGGAAGGCCAATTATGAAGGTTAATTACCAATGCCAAGAGGACACAGAAAAACCTATATGTATTAAATGATATCAAGAAGGAGATATGTTTCATGAGCAATATATATGAAAATTGGCTATATAAAATAATGTTAGGCCACCTAAACTTTGAAAAATTGGTCAAGATTAGTACTAATAGATCTATAAATAACTTACATAAGATTATCAAACCTACAAACATACTAAACAAAACATCTCAACATGGTAATTAGACTAGAAGAAGGTTCAAGTCCAAGGAGTACTATACTAAAAGACCCTTGGAGTTAATATACATTGATATCTATAAGACTATATAAATTCAAAGCAATCAAGGATATATCTACTTCATGTTACTCATTGACGATTACACAAGAATGACTTGGGTTGTATTTCTAAAAGAGGAATTAGAAGCTCTTGACAAGCTCAAGGCATTTAAGGATATTTTCTAAAAAGAGAATAATGGGAAGATAAAGTCCCTACGATCTGATAGAGATGAATATTTTTCATCGAATGAGTTTGATTACTTCTATTTTCTTCATGAAATAAGGAGACAATTCTCACTAGCTAGGACACCTCAGTAGAATGGGCCAGTGGAAAGGAAGAATAGGATAGTTCAAGACACTACTAGAACATGATAAATGAATTGATATTATCTGATGGTTATTGGATAAAATAAACAAGCATTTTTTTCTACATCTTGAATAAAAGACAGATAAGGAATAATGACAACAAGAGTCCTTATGAATTATGGAAGGATAGACCTACCAATGTGGAACACTTTAGAGTGATTGTGAGTAATGTTTCATAAAAAAAGATGATAAAGACATGGGAAAGTTTGATTCAAGATCTAATAAAGGAATATTCTTACTATACTCATAAATGATCTCAACCTATAGTTGTTATAACAAGAGATGATAAAAGATAGTGGAAAGCACCTATGTGAAGATTAATGAGACAAGGAAATCTCACGAATATTCAAAGAACACTTTAAATAATCAAGACTTAAAGGATGAATAGGAGACTATATAGTTTGTTGAGGAACAAGAATAAATTGAAGACAGATAAGACTCAAAAGGACCCTCAAGATAGATTCAAAGAGATCACCCTAAAACTTAAATCATTGGCAACAAGAATGCAAGTATTCGAAGAAGGAGAAGACTAGTAAGTAATCTAAATCAAAAGAATGCTTCTTTATTATGTAAGATTGAATATAAGAGTCTTATGTAATAAAACAAAGACAAATTTTGGATAGGTGATATGAATGAATAATTAGATAAAATAGAGAAAAATGAGACTTGGTAACTAGTTCCTAGGCCTAAATACAAGAATGTCATTGGCAAAAAATTGGTGTTTATAAAATAGTTAAATGAAAATGGATAATTCGTTAGGAACAAGGCTATATTGGTATGCAAGGGATATGTACCAATTTATGGGTTAGAATTTGAGGAGATATTTGCATCATTACCAACATTGGAGGCTATCAAATTATATCTAGCATATGCAGGTTTCAAAGGATTTAAGGTATACTAGATGGATGCCAAATCTAACTTTTTGAATGGGAATTTGGAAGAATAAGGGTACATTGATAAAAATGAACGGCTTTCACTCTCAAATGATAAAGACTATGTTTGAAAATTGAATTAGGCTCTCTATGGTCTAAATAAAGCTCTTAGAGATTGGTATGATAGGTTGGATAAGTATCTATTGGATCAAGGATTCAAAAGAGGAGTTATAAATAGTAATCTATAGATTAAGACAGAAGATGACCATCAGTTGATAGTAGTTGTTTATGTGGATGACATCATCTTTGGTGGATATAGTGAAAATATGATAAAGGGATTTATAAAGGTGATGAATAAAGAGTTTGATATGTCTATTCTAGGAGAGATATCATTAATTTTTGCATCTAAAATCACTTAATTTAAAAAAGGTATATTCATTTCACAAGCCATGTACATAAGGGAGATGTTGAAGAAGATTGAGATGGATAATTTCAAGATAGTTAGAATACCAATGATAATTGGATGTAATTTTAGAAAGGAATATGAGTCTTCAAAGGTAAATAATACATCATTTTTGTCAATTATTAGAATTTTATTGTATAAAACTACCCCTAGACCTAACATCATGTAAGTAGTAGACCTTGTGGGAAGGTTTCAAGTAGATCCAAAGGAGAATCATATAAAAGTTATCAAAATAATACTCAAGTCTTTGGCATATCTATTATGACAATAAAAGTGTTATAATCATCTCAAATAACCCTAAAATTCACTCAAGCACAAAACACATTCCAATTAGGTTTCATTCTCTAAGAGATTAGGTAAGTTAGCAAAGTGTCAAACTTGAATATGTTTCTACAGAGGATCATATTGGGTGTAATTTCTACCCCTATAAATCATTAAGAAATTAAAGTAAATAGGGAAGATAATAATTCTCATTATATCCAATAATAGGTGAATTTTTACAATAAGGTATACATGGATATAGGAGCAACATGTTGGTGTTATGTCTCATAAACTCATAAGTGTTGTGCGTTGAGTATTTTTGTTACAAGGAGTGTGACCCAAGGACTTGTAGACATCACTTTATCATTTAATTCAAATGGGAAGAAATATTAGAATAGGAAGATAAGTATGATCATCATATATTATGTTTTACCATCAATGATAAAGGGGGAGATTGTTGAGCATTATTCATGTTGTTGAAGTTTGGCATTGATGTTGTCATTGATGTCAAAGGTTCTTAAGAAAGGTGTTCATGAGGTCATTGAAGAATGTTATTATTTGATATCATAATTTAGAGGTATGACACTATATAAATATCATGTAATAATTATTATCAAGGTATAATATCATTAATAAGTGTTTCAAAGTTAGTTATCAAGTCCCAAGATATTGAGAAACCCAATCATGACACTGGTTAGTGTATGAAGAGACCTTGTGAGACGGAATGAGCTTGACAACATAGTGATATGGTCACAAAAAGTCATGAGAGGATATATGAAGTGTTTTTAGAATTTATATGAGGAATTATATCACTCATTATAGTTTAAGAGTGATAATTTAGGGGTAGGACCTACAGACTTGGTATGCAATTATACAACCTCTAAACCCTGATTATCCTAATGAGGCATCATGGTTTATTATCAAGTCATATGAAGGATTTTTTACATTATTAAATTAAGTGATATGTTTTTTTATAATATAATTTAGGTGTATAATTAATTAAAAAAACTTTGAAGGTTAGTTTCAAGGCCTAATATGGTTTGCAGGTTAAGGTCCAATCAAGAAAAGAGAGAGATGGTGGCCAAATGAGGTATGAGTTTTAGATATAAAGATAATTAGGTTAAAATGAGAATTTTAAAAGTTATTTCACATTGTTTCAAATATATTCACCAATTTTTAGGTCAAATTTTGAAGGTTAAGGCAAGGAAATATTTTTTAAGGTCTATCAAGTGCACAAAATGTGCAGTTCTCATCTCGAGAAGAACTTTAAAGTGTTCATTGTCATGTTTATTATGTGTTGGAATCTGATATTTTGAGGAGGTATTTTTAAGGTTATTATATAATATCTCCAAGAATTATTTTTGAAAATGATGGGCAATCCTTTATGAACAATCATTAATACTAGAAATAGTGTTAACCCTCTCTAAAACTCTGACATTAACCTGATGTAAAAGGTATTGTTTAAAAATAATGGTAATGGACTAGTTTTTATATTTTATCTATTTTATCATGATTCTAACTCTATTATTCATCTTCACGTGTGATTGGTTTGTAAAGTGAGTAAGTGGACCCTACAATAAAGGCTTTGTCTGTCAAAGATTTGTTATGGCAGTCAGAGTTGACCAAGTCAAAGTTTTTAAATGGGTAAAGGTTGAATATTTTGAATTAAATTTGATGTAAATTGTGGTTTATTATTAGGTCATATCCATAAATGGAGATAAACTTTTCATACAAGTTAACAGGTCTCTAACATACCTAATGATAAAAATAGTGAGAAAACCAGACAAAAGTGAGAAGGTGATTAGGGATGTTTTTTGGTCATGTATTATGGATGAATAAAAGTACATGTATATTTTTTTAAATACCTTAAATACATGTTCATATCTTATATAATATTTTTGTATCTAAAATCTTTCTCTCAAGTTGACTTATCTAGCTCAATGAAGTATATGTACAACGAGGTCATGAGATTGCTCTACAAGACCAATAAAGATATTAAATATTATGATATATTTGTTTTATTTTTTTATAAGGATTTTTTAATAAAATATTCATTAATTTAATTTTATTTATTATGCTTTTTCATGTTTCATAATTTCATGTTTCCATGTATGTGTTTTGAGGCTAGCTAGGAATTTTGAGTGGCCTATTTTTAGAGAAGGAAATGAATTTGTTTACCTTATATTTTGATATATAAAATACATATAAGTGATATTAAATTCTTGTATATTATTTATGTGTGATATTTTCCATGTTTGTTTTTAAAAGTGTGTTTTTGCTTTAGTTGTTCAAAATAAACTTTCTGGGTATACATAGGTCTATTATGAACAATGTTTTGAGAAGGGGTTCAAGTGGTGATTAGACATAAAAGTTATTTTTGACATAAATTTATGTATTATAAGGTTTATTATATTTATATTTTTTATTTTTATCCCATATGATTAATTGGAGAGTGTTCGAAATATTTCACAGGGTAACATGTTCTAATGAACGCCTAAGAGGGGTTTTGGTCCTATATGCTATGACCGACATATTGTAATGTTTGATTCATGTTTTTGCCATGAAATAAGTAATATTATATTGAAAATATAAGTTTTAAAAGTGTGCATTTACAACATAGAGGTGTATGAGCAAGAGCCTAGTACAAGAAGAAGACCTAATAAGCCTAACTAGCTAGTTATAGTGTACGAGAGTTGAAGTGAAAGATATATAATTTTTAAGAGATAAAGGAGTTATTATAATACATGATTAATATGAATATAAAATATAGTTAATATTTAATATGGGTACTATATATTAATATAAAATTAAAATGACCTAATTTATCCTGAAGAGACCTAATTGAATGAAAAAGGCTAGAGACTAGTTTGAGAAGGATAGAAGTTTGTGAAAAGATGAAGAAGTATATCATAATATATTGTATGAAAAATAAATGGTTTTGAAGGTTATCAAAGGTTTGAGTTTTTTGAGTTGGTTTTGAGTCATCTAGGGTGTTGGTATGTCCTTTCAAATGGGTGCTTACTAAAGCTTAGTCAAGTTGTTGTTTGGCTAGTTGCGGTTGGTGCTCCAAGTGAAGTTGGTGTTTAAATAAATATTTATATTTGTCATATAGGAAAATAATCCATTTTAATCATCAGTGTTTTTTATTCCCTTGAGGTTTTCCCACACAAATAAGT
>JARHVA010007602.1:227500-255000 GCA_037957365.1 Torreya grandis | reverse complement strand
AATAATGAATTGAATTATGATGAAATTCACAATAATGAATTGAGTTATGATAAAATTGATAATAAAATTTTTGATAATGTTGGAAATTCACATTCAATGTCTAAAGTTTTTTATTATGTTGATGAAGAGCCTATGAATGATACTTTACCAGCAAACAATGAATAAAATTTAATGGACTCAAATAATGATGGAATGAAAAATGAAGAAAATTTAGTGGAAACACATAACAAAGAAATAAACAATGAAAAAATAATCATGGAAACATATAATGATTTTGAAACACCCTCCAAACAGACTCCACCAATAACAACACCTCCAAGAATATTTTAAAACAATGCATAAAAACATGTCTACCTGCCATTCAAGAAGATTGACTCAAGAAATTTGGGATAATTTATTTCATAAATTGGAGTATGATAGTCAATGATGTCAATTATTTGTTTCATTGATGAAATTTCTTAAGATGAGACCTATAATGTACACATTAAAACTAATAACATCTAATAGGGATAATAAAAATGATAAAAAAGATAAAAATATTAAAAATATACATGATGCATATCATATTATAGGCTCAAAATCATTCAATAAATATTTTAATGCTACTCAATGTATAATGACAAATTGTGCAGTAAGTACTAAAATATGGGAAAAAATGATTAATTTCAAAAAAAATTCATAAACATGATATAAATAGAAAAACATTAATGAAATCAATTGCAAGATATGAAAGACTTAATAAACATAATACAAAATATTTCTGGTCATTCTCTGGTAGACTTCCATGAAAAGACAAGGCTGTAGTCGATGCTTTGAAAGAGCTACTTCAACAATTTTGGAAAGATAATATAAAAGTTTCACACAATATAAGAGATGTAGTGAAAATAAGAGCTGGTTCTCATAATCATGAACCACATCCAAAAAAATTCTTGGATATGACTCAAACATAATTGTACTCTAAATTTTTGAAAAAACATCCACAAATTATTATAGTCAAAAACATTTTGATATGGCCAAACATTTTTATGTAAAAATAAATCGCACACACACCACTTGTTGTTGTAGGCAACATGTTAAATTTTCAATACACTATGATATTTTTCACCATATTTGTTATACATTGCATACTACTAATATTTTGAAGGAGTGTGGCATAGAAGTTCCACCAAAATTAGCCAAGGAATTTATTTTAAATATTTTTTGTGAAAGATGAGATAGACAGTTCTTTTATAAGAAAGCATGTTTGGATGGAAATTACAACATTTATGGTGGATTGCCAAAATTAAAAAAATGTATCCATAAGGACTATACAAGTGCAATTAGATAGAAAATAGTTGGTTTGAGCAAATACAAATTTATGACTTATCAAGTAAAAAATGGTAAAGAATCTAAAAGGTGTGAGCTTGTTATGAATAGATACCTATTTCATAATTTATGGTCGAATTCATGAAAGAAATTATTTATGAGTATACAAGGCACACAAATAGGGATAAATGGTTGGATGAACATTTCAATCTACGAAAAGACACATTACCACTTAATTCTATTGTTTTAGTAGTTAAATTTGTAGAAAATTACACATTTAAACCACAAATGGAAGTTTAATCACAGTATTAGAACTCAACACAAATTACCATATTCATGTATATATAATTCATGCATG
Organism: Torreya grandis; assembly: GCA_037957365.1. Lineage (NCBI taxonomy): Eukaryota > Viridiplantae > Streptophyta > Pinopsida > Cupressales > Taxaceae > Torreya > Torreya grandis. The sequence goes on along the minus strand of JARHVA010007602.1, from coordinate 253,337 downwards.
CACCTGATAGTACATAGTAAGATAAAATGTTTTTTAAGTGAGTACTATTTCTATATCAGTAATGACCTATCACATTGTACAAAGTATGTGTAAGGTTATTTTGATAAGTTTTATGGACAATTGACTCAAATGAACATTAATTTCAAATGGCATTACGTTTGGTCAAACAATTACACATCTCAATTCATGAATGCAAGGATGTTTTATTGGTCAATAAGGATACATGCTACCATTGGTGTAGAAAATATTTGGAGCTTCACCAATTATAGCCATAGAAAAGGGGAGGATGATGGTACTAGAGCATGTATATAAAGATCCATTGCAAAGGAGTTAAAATATGATGATGTTACTAATTTGACTGATGCCAAAACTATGTTTAACTAGTGTAATGAGAATATATGTCATGGTGATAAAAAAAATCTAATGTTCTTATCCATTTTTTGTTAACAAAGGAAAAATACTTTGTAAACTATGAAGATTTTATGAATCTAACAAGTTCAAGTGAGTTCCACTCATTTCATAACTCAAATGTAGGTTCCTGGACTAGTCATATGCAGCACTTGGGATGATTTTATTATGCATGCATGGAATTTGATTGGAATGAATATGAGTCATAAGAGTGGGTGGATGATTGGAGTTCCAAGCCTCTAATTCCAATCAACATATATCAAGTTCCATGAGCATTGCAACATACTGGAATGACATCTTCATATAACTTTGACCATATATCTGATCTAATATAGCTAGGTAGAATATTAATCATTACATACTATTTATTCTCATAATCTATCTTCATAGTGTCATTGAAAATTGTTTTTTATGATATAGGCCATGTTTTTGTAGTTATTGAAGACGAGGATAATAAAGAGGGAACATATTAATACTTATGTTGGTGTGTAGATGGAGAAAACATTTATTATCCCACTGGGTGTGTGGTAGTCACTAGAACATGGATTTGATAATATCCTATAAAAAATTCAAATTTATGGTTGTTTGAAGACATTGAAACTCATAAGAAAATTTTACACCATTCAAATTTGGTTCTGCCAATGAATATTCAATTGAAAAAGTAACATGGGAGGCCAAGAAACAAGAATCTATGGAAAGTTTCTGAGTTAAACAATGAAGCTATTCTTGATACTATTAAGATTAGAGAAAATCCAAGTGGTTCATTAGATTTAAATGCATAGGTATGTTTACTTGTAAAATGTAGATGTAATTAATTTTACTAAATATTTTTGATTTTGTAGGTAGTATGTGCATAAATTTCATCTTTAATTACTTACTAACATTTTTTTGTAGGTAAGTGGTGCCAAATCAGCTTCCACCTTCATGTGGTTAGCATAGATAGTAAATAATTCCATATTCTTGAAGCTAAGAGAAGATTACTAAAAGTACTTGGTATTTATATACTCTTGAATAATTGCTCATGACAAGTTTATTTCTCCTTATAGCCTTCCAAACACATTTATTGTCAGTGTTTCTATGCTCCAAAACAATAGTGAAATTGCACGTGCAGGTGAAATTAGGTGTTATGATTTTTGAAACATGTGTAATTTTTATATAAAGATAATCAAAGTGATGGATTTTCACTGTCCATCCTAGAGGCAAAGTTGCTAGTTGGAAGTCAAGAAGTTGTCTCTTCACTACAAAAAATTTCCATTTTAGGACCCTTTACTGCAACTTCTAGAAAGAATTACTCTTAATTTTTCTTCAAACTATATTTTAGGTATAATTATAGGAATTTTCCATGCACTCAACTCATCTTATAGTTCCTCCATATGACTTATAGTTTTGGTTTTATGCATGCCTGAGGTCAGGCTAAAAATCAACAGCTTTCTTATATTGGGAAGGGCATTCTTGAGCCCAGAAAGGGTGGGGGGTTTGTCATCCAAGCAAGATGGGAGGTCAAGAACCTAATACCAAACATTATTAACTCCTTTATATATGTTTTAAATTCCATTTTTAAACCAAAAATCAATAAAAATTGAGTTCTCAAACTATAGCTTTAACTTTGACAACATTTGTTGTCAGTGTTTCTATGCTTTAGAACGGTAGTGAAAATGCACTTGTGGGTGGAAGTGGGTGTCAATTTTTTTTTAAGATGTGTATTTTACCTATATATACATGCTATAAGTGGTTGATTTTCACTTGATAGTCTCGAAGGCAAAGTTGCTAGTTGGAGGTCAAGAAGTTATCTCTTCACTACCAAAAATTTACATTTTAAGACTCTTTACTACAAATTTTGTCATGGATTGATCTTAGACGTGATTCAAACTATATTTAGAGTGTAATTATAGTAATTTTACATACATATGATGGATCTTATAGTTCCTCCATATGACTTATACTTTTGTATTTATGCATGCCCAAAGTTAGGCTAAAAATCAACATCTTTTTTGTATTGGAAAGGGCATTTTTGAGCCCAAAATAGGTGGTGGGTTTATCATCTAATCCAAATAAGATGTCAAGAACCTAGTACTATACATTATTATCCACTTTATAAATTTTGGTATTACCAGGTTTCAACCAAGAAACATCAAAAATTGAGATCTCAAACCATAACTTCAACTTTGACAACATTTAATGTCAGTGTTTCTATGCTCCAGAACAGTAGTGAAAATGCACTTATGGGCAGAAGTGGGTGTCACATTTTTTGGAACATGTGTAATTTTAATGTGCATGTGCGTGTGCATGTCTGTGTGTGTGCGTGTGCATGTGTGTGTTTGTGTGTGTGTGTGTGTGTGTGTCTCTGTGTGTCGGTGTGTGTCTGTGTGTGTGTGTGTGTGTTCAATATGGTGGATTTACACTTACCAGTCCCATAGGTAATGTTGTTAGCTGGATCTTAAGAATTTGTCTCTTCACTACCAAAAATTTGCATTTTAGGGCCCTTTACTACAAATTCTAGCATGGATTACTCTTGGGGGTGATTCAAACTAAATTCAGGGTGTACTTATAGGACTCCCACATGCATATGATGGATCTTATGATAATTCCATATAAATTAAAATTTAGGTTTTATGTATGCCTAAAGTTAGGCTAAAAATCAACATCTTTCTTGTATTGGGAAGGGCATTCTTGAGCCCAAAATGGGTAGTGAGGTTGTTGTTTAGGCCAAATGGGAGGTCAAGAACCTAGTCATAGATGTTATTCATCAGTTAAAACATGTTGGTAGTACCAATTTTCAGCCAAAAAGAATAAAAATTTGAGTTCTCAAATCATAGATTCAACTTTGACAACATTTGTTGTCAGTGTTTCCATGCTCCAGAACAGTATTGAGACTTCACTTGCAAGTGGAAGTGGGTGTCAAGATTATTATAAAACATACAATTATCTTATATATATGTGCTCAAAGTGGTATATTTACACCTTTTGGTACCATAGGTAATGTTGCTAGTTGGAGGTAGAGGATATTATGACAAAATGTTTGGTGAGGAGTGGAAAGATGGTTTAATTATGTCAATCCACCAAAATTGTACCCATAAACCCTATTTAAACATAACACATAAATGGAAGAATTATTAGGCCTAGTATTTGAATCCAAAAAGGGGCAATAAGTGGATAATTTGAAATAGTGGATGTCTAAGCTTGTGAGAACTGTTATTTAATATTGAAATAATTATTATATGTGTGAGAGTGGGGTCAAGAGTGAGAAATATGGTCAGAAGGGAAAAATAATATTTAATAACATGAATTAGGCCTTGTAGGCCTTATAATATTACAGGGGAAAAAGTGGTAAATAAGTATAATGAAGACATTGGGCTTTCAATGAAGGTTGGTTGGCATGTTTGAGGAAATGATAGGAGATTAGAATCTATTGGATTTGACTTTGAGTGTATATAGATAAGCATCAATTCATCAAGTAGATTGACACCAATTAAATGATGAATTTTATACTTCTTCTTTATTATTTTTATCACAAACCAAGGTAAAATAGGATGATGACTCATTTGTGAAATTTGACCAAGAAAACATGTGTCACTAACTTTGGCTAAATTGGGCCTACAGGGTAAAATATGTTGGATCTAATCACAAAATTTGGTGGAGTGGCTCATTATGACCTAATTTACCCATTAAATATATATATATATATACATATATATATATATATATATATATATATATATATATATATATATATATATATATATATATATATATATATATATAATTTTTTATAATCGAAACTATCCACTATTTCAGTATAATCAAACCTATGTTAAATCACAGTCAACATTGGAGCCTAACTTGCAGACGTTGGTTAGTTTGGGGCATCTACAAGTTGAGTCAAAGAATGAAATTTGGTACTAATGGTATCTATGACATACCAAAAAACCCCATCCCATATTAAAAATCCTATAAAGAGTGAATGTTTTTATTGTTTTGACATAGTCCTCTTATAGTCAAGAAGGCAACCATTGAAGATTTCTAGAAGTTTTGTCAATTTTAGATGTCAGGAAGTAGTTTAGGAGTTAGAGAGATCATAAAACCATAAAATATGATGTTGGAAGACTATATTTTCCAATATAAGTGATCAAAATTAGGTTTTTCATGTAAAATTTTGAATAAATATAATTTTTTTCATGAAGGAAGCATGCAAATAGCTCAAAGTAAATAGTGGTAAAAATGACAGGCAACATTGTGTCCCTAAGATGTGAAATGAGACAATGTTATTGTTTGATTTCTTGAATAGGGTTATATCATGTATATTATGATCATCTAATACCATATCTAACAATAGGTTGAACTCTTGAAACATAGACCAAGATTTGGTCCTTGAGACACAAAGAAGGTGGATAGGAAGAAACTCAAAATAGATTGAGAGGAAATTTGTGAAAGAAACATGAATGGAATGAGGTAAAATATGTGTGGGAAGAGGTCAATGTGATCAATGAGATGATACTAAGAGAAAAAGGAATAAGTACTAGGTGTAAGAAGTTAATTTAAATCCAAATACTCAGAAAAGGAGCTAGATTATGAAAGAAGATTCAAATCAAACCATAGCAAGTGAATGTCATTAGTTGGGTTTAGAACCAGATAATGATGTTTTTGTATAATTCTCCACTATACCTATACATCAGCATATGAACATAATTCAAATTAAATCACTAATATTCTTAATTTCTTATAAGGGTTTTATTTTCAACATTATCTTAAATAATTATTCTCAAGCTCATAACATTTATAATATTGAACACAAGTGATTCAAATAAGATTTATTTCATTGGTTTTATTCAATATTCATGTCCAAAATAAGAATTCAATGTATGAATTCCATAAATAGGCATACAATGTCAATATTAAATGAATTTCAATATAGGCATACAAAAAATTACATCATGTCGAACAACATAGTATCTAATGTCAGGTGAATACATCATATAGACATTTAGAATGCCAAAAGTGTGTACATTGCCATATACACATACAAAAATGTACATCATCTACAACATCATAATCATCATATAGTCTCCCTCTCTTTACCTTATTTGAAAAAGACTCTCCTTGGGATGCCCTACTTTTAGATGGATATATCCTAAATGCCTTTGATTGCTCAAGGTTTGACTATGGGTACTACACTCATAGCTCACTTGTAGCTGAACCTATTCAAATACAAAAATTATTATGAAATTAACAATCATACATGAATCCAAGTTAATAAACTCATGTTTTAAACTGTAATAAAAAAATTCATTTAAACATGCACTTACCATAATCTCATGGTCACACTCAATTTGCTATTGACACTCGACTGGGTTAGTATTAGGTTTAGCTAGACGAATAGGTATGTCAAATGATGAAGAAATATGAAAATATATCATAGTATTCATATGAATCAAACTATTAAATGCAATATGAAATCCTTGAATATGCAATACATTCATGCATACAAGTTATATTTTCCAAAGTATAAATAAAATAATTAAAATAAAAGTACTAAATTACAATTCAAATTTAGAAGTGAATATGCATACCTCAACAAGTGCCTATGTAGATGACATTGCTGAAACAATACCCAAGGCTATCTTGACTCATAATTATGGGGGAGTGTCCACCCTAGTCATCAGCTAAACAAACAACCTAATTATTAATAATGTGGATAATTCATTGATTAAACAAGTTGCTAACAAACATAATCTTGCATATAGTCCAAGATTCAATTATAGTTCGAGCATTTGACTCTTTTAGTATAAACTTATATGGAATGTTAACTAAGTAATGTGCATAATATTTTTGATAATAATCTTTTTTATGAATCTAATTGGTCAAGAAGTGTTAAAATCCTTTTTGTCCATAGTCCTTGCTCTTGGAAAACATATAGTTTGTAAACTAAGAAATTATGTGCCTTGTGTTTAGTCTTGTAACTTGTTATGGATTATAAAGAGTTTAAATAAGGATGTTAAATGATCATAAATGGGGACATCATCTTGATATAGGTTTATATTGCTTTGACATTGAAATATGAAACAATCCCCGAGTAGAGTATTTACTTAAGGGCAACATATAGTCAAAAGACTAAGTTATATTATGTTAAAACTAGCTTGGGATTCCACTGAGATTATAAGGGGTATAAGATAGTCGATGGAAGTGTATAAAATCTCATACTATTTTTTGAAGGTATTGAGAGTTGAAGAAAAGGAAAAGTAACCATGTATCTTGTATTCCTGTGTGTATAAGCAGGGTTATAAACTGAGAGTTTTGAGTTTGGAATTGATTGTGAGCTATCAAAACATGTAATATAAATTACAAAGCTGTATAGGGTCAGTATATATCCAATGAAAAAGTATTGCGGTTTATTAACCCAATAATATAGAAGTTATATCTTTTGTGTGCTCTTGGCCCTCATAATGGCCTAAAAACCCTGATTCTAGGATTTCATGTATAAAATGAGATTTGACCTTTGAAAATTTCCAAAAATCTATAATCTTACATTATTTGATGTCTTCTCACTAATGAATGTGAGTTTAGGCTTTTCAAGTATGGAAAATTACATAAATGGGGTTGTGATCTAGTGTTAAGCCTAGAGAAGGGTTAAGGGAGAAGGGGTGATATATAAATATGAGGATTTATCCAAAGAAGGGGGTCAAAAAATGATTTATTAAGATGGAAGAGCCAAATGGGCATCTAGAAAGGTCAATAGACTATAGAGAAAGTTCATACATGTTTCATACTAAGGAGGTTTGCACAAATGGAGGGGTAATTGGTGAGAGGCCTAAAGAAGGAAGTAAAATTTTGCTTGAGAGTTGTGTTAGAGTGTTAATATGGGAGTTGTATTGGATTCTCCCAACAGGAATATTCACATAAAAATAGGGCTAGTAGAAGGTAAAGCTAGAAAGGTGTATGTGAAGGGTAAGTAGACATATAGTTTGAGTTACTAACATGACCAAGGATGTAGAGAGGGAGAGAGTGCACTATAAGAAGATATAAGGATTTATTTGAGTAATATTAGCATTGATATTTTATTACCCAAAGGAGTAAGGGAATGAGTTATGAATGGATGAAGGAGACCTTTGAAAGGAAGGGATATAATCAAAGTTTGGTATAGAAGTTGATATGGCTTTGCATCAATAGATATAGATAGAACCTTTCCCCAAACTAGATATAGTAGGTATTTGGGCCTCCTAAATAGGTGGTGGTAACAAACTACTCAACCCCATATATATGGGTCATAACTCCTATGCCATATACGTATAGGCTATACATTATAGTTGGCATTGTCCCAACAAACCAATATGATCTAATGGACACTCTCCCAACAAACCAATTGAATTCACCAAGTAAAATGGGATCAAGAGGCTATGCCATCTAAATTTATAACTCCATAGATAGAGATAAAAAATTTATGCTCAGATGCAATTAAGATGGGAATTGAATTGCTAGTTATGACCATTTTGGATAGCGATCATAGAGATTAAACTGTTATATGTCGTTAGGATAACAAGGAATCAAGTACTTAGGTATGAGACCATTATTTAAAATAAAGGAGTGGTGTGCATATTGATGAAGACATGGTATGCTCAATTGGGAAATTGATGTAAATATATTGTACCAAACAACTTTTATCAAATAGATTCAATATATATATATATATATATATATATATATATATATATATATATATATATATCCAATCCTACTAATTGGAATTTACCTGCTATAGAAACTACATATAATGAGATCTCAAGAAAATTTTTAACTCACTATTTTGGTTATTGAAAACAAAGTTGAGATGGAAGATGAGTTTCTAACAAGTTACAACATTCCATGTTAATACATCAAACAATAAAAAGTCCAAAAAAATTATGTTGCGTATTTTATATTTTCTCACATAAAATCTACCAAGGATGAAATTAAGGTGTATGAATGTACATTTAGAGTATATAATATTCACTTGAAATTTTACCTTTGTAAATGTATATAGTGTCGTACTGATATGGATAGATGTAGTAGCCTAGGTTGGCCCACTACCTAGTTGTGATGTTGAATGCAACGTCTCCTCCTGGAACACAAAGAATACATATATATTATTCAATTTAAATGTGTAAATTATTTTTTAACTATTTTATTTGAAAATATAACTTAAAAATTTAACATTGAATTTATATAAAAGATACCTGGATGTGTGTAGAGACTCACAATGTATCTAAACCAATTGTGTGTGCCAACAACTTATCAATAAAGACTACATCCTCTAATCTCCCTGAAGCACCACCATCATCATATGAAGTTCTAGTGCATATAACACCATAACATCTACATGGGTGGGGTTGGGTATGACTACTAGCTAGAGTATCCTGAGTATTTATCTCTAATATTGTACTCATATGATGAATGAGTGTATCAGTAAGCATACTAAGTGCATAAAAAGTATCTATCTCCACAATCTCTATCACCATAGAGGGAATCTATAGATGATGTGGCTTTGGTATAGGGATCTTGTAGGCTAATTAGGTGCATGACGTGCACTTGGTCAATCTTGTGCAGAGCTTTTTCCTCAGCTCTAAAACTCACCATAGTCAGAGTAGTTTAGAATTTGATTGAGGAAAAACTCACAATAGAGTTTATTAAAAATGTACAAAGGGACCTTATGTTTATTACAAGGGGGATAATCAAACACCATCCACCATTGCTCCCAAAAATTAGCCTTAATCAAATCATGTTGGCATCAGTGAATTGGAAAACATTTGGTTGTTATGATAAATGGGGTATTAGTGGTCAAGTCAATAAATAAGGCACACATTTGATCTTTTGTTATTTTTTTGTTCTTCACTTTCGATGATAATATTTTTTTAGCATAATAATCTATACAATTGTCCCTATATGACATTCATCTATTAATTTGATAGGTTATCAAGTCAACTTGATGTAATACTAAGTCTAGGTTATTGGCTAAATAAGTGCAATCAGTGTTTGTGGAAGTGGGCTCCCTCATTCTCCTAATTATTTACTCAATTTCAATTTTATTTTCCATTATGTGAGCAACTATATCCTCCTAGCTACCTGGGCAATCTACTAGAACTACAAGAGGGTTAGCTCAAGGGTTAAGAGGGTTAGGAAGGTTAGGAGGGTTAGGAGGGTTGGGTGGAAGGTTAGGCGTATGATTAGGTGGAGGGTTAGGTGAAGCATGCCGACCTATTGGATAAAATTAAAAAAATAAACTTGTAATTCACATTCAAAAGAATTTTTAAAAAATTGATTTTATCTAAAAAAACATACCTCTTCTTCGTGGCAGCATCATCGATTTGGTGAATGGAGGGAAAAACATGAATCTTGTAGGATAAAATGAGAGCTTGAGGGTTAAAATGTGAATTGTACTCAACAAAACATGAATGGATAAAATGCAAAGGATGATTTTTTTTTTGTTTTATCGTTTCAATAACACATGCATGTTATAAAAACATATAAGAACTCGTACATGTTATTGTTATAATGCATATGAATTATGGCATGAGAATATTAAACCATAACACATAAACCTTATAATAATAATGCATACATGTTATGGGTTATATCCATGGAATTGTCCTCCAACTCCATATAGATAACCTATAAAATTATTTGAGAAGAGGCAATGGCATTGCATGAAACACCTTCTTTAAAACTAAAAAATAATGAGTGCTTGACCATTATATGATTTTTCATGAAAAAATTATAAAGTTTAAACCATAAAATCATCTCAACTTGTGAATAAACCATTTAATCATAAAAAGGGTGATCATAATATGTGCTATTCATTTTTTTAATTACACACTACATTATTATAAAAAAGATGACACTAATATGGCCTTCAAAAATGTAATTCCATTTAATTATAGGCAACAAAAAAGGATTTTTATAATATGCTACTAACTATATCATTTTTTAGAATCAATATAAGGGTTATATGGGTCCCTTTCCATTTATAAAAAAAAGGCAAAGTTTTAGGAAAAAAAATTCGAAGCTCAAGGATTTAGAAAGGAGAAACTAAGGTCGCAACAAAAACAAAGCCAACCAAATGGCAAGTCTGGAAAATAACAAAAAACCAAGGAAAAAGTACCAATGAAAAGAGCAACCACTAAAATAGCCCAAAAAAATTAGTCCATATCTCACTATTAATTGGAGATATGATCCACTTGGACAACAATCCTACCCTTTTCTCCTTTTTTATATTTCACATCCTACCATATGCCCTGACCATCCTCTAACATGACAAGTTGCCTATCAGAGGACATAAAATAAAAAATTAGATTTGATAACACCTCTTTATCAAAATCAGAACGCTGTGATTCATGAACTCTATTCACTCCTCCTAGAATTATCAAAGATAAATTTTAAACTTTTGATTTATCCCCCATATTTTATGCTACATTACCAACCGAAATAACTCGATCTTTGTATTTCTTCTCCCCAAATTCAATATTTTCTTGAGTACCTAAATTCATAAAAATATCATCTGCCACTAACTCTTTATGTAGATAGCTCTACCAACTAGAACTTGGAGTCACCACTTATTGTTTGTGCTTCTAAGTATGACCCTGGGGGCATGAAGTATAGAGATGCCGTGGTAATTTATAATTACGAAAGATAAAGGTAGTATTTTCATAATCTATAACTTGAATGTGCCAAGATTGATCATGTTTAAGGATAATTTTATCTCGTAATCCTTTACTTAGATGAATCTCCACACATATCCGAGCATATGTACATAAATCTTCAGCTTGCTCATAATCAGATTTTATTATTTTACTCGAAGTGTTCCCAATCTCTTTGTACACATACACAAAGTGAAGAGGCAAGTTTGGACATTGAAACCATATTGGCATGTTTGTAATTGATAAATAATTTAGATAAAAAACTAGAAACTACATGTTAATAAATATCAGAGTTGGTGCCAGAATCCAGATAATGCGAATACAATGGAGACGTGATCACACAAGATGAAGCTAGTGCACATCACATAGATGCTAAAGCAATTTGAAATTATACAAGAAGATAAATTGCATAAGACAAATATGAGAAAACCCAATATCGGATTAACATGATATGACCAAAGTGGAGAATACATATAGGAGAGCAACTAAGTAACTCCTCCACAAAAGGTGGTCAAAGCACCCCAAAAATAGACTGTAACTCCTCCATGAAAGGTGGTGACAAGGTGCTAAGAATAGAGAAGTAACTCCCATCAAGCGAGTTACTTATGACATTCTAATGACACCTACGACACATCTATGCACACATCTCCACATAAGTTAGCCTATCCCACAAATGTAGGAAAACTCTATATATGCACAAATATATAATTTTTCTAATTAAATAATAGGAAAAATAAACCTACACTAATACCCCCCATAAGCGTAGTTTAGGTGGGTAGTGTGAAAATATAAAATGAGTCCTGACAACTAGACCTGATGATGTACCCATGTACAAATGCAATCTCCCATAAAATAGAGAAAAGGAGAAAACCCGTAGGAAAAGACTGCCCCCCTAAAAGAGAGACACTAAAGAAAGGAAGAGGCTAGTGCCCCCCCACCAAATATGATGCTGTTGCAAATATGGACTGGACCCCAAAAAGAGCTCATAGATGAATGAAATTACTCTCAGTGAAAGGTTTGGTGAATATGTTTGCAACCTGCTAAAATATCAAGTTAATGACCTTACTATGAATAAGCTCCTGAATGAAATGCATGTGAATCTCTATGTGCTTGGTCTACTAGTGTTGAACTAGATTCCTACAAATCTGAATGGTACTTTGGTTGTCATAATAAATGATGGTGTGTTGCTTGATAGGAATACCAAACTCAAAAAGAATCCCTTGAAGCTAAATAGCCTCAATAGCTGCATTAATAGCTCCCCTGTACTCTACCTTTGTGGATGATATAGAAATAGCATTCTGCTTCTTTCTAGACCAACTAATAGGACCAGAACCTAGAGTGAAACTGTAACCAGAAGTGGACTTTTGAGTCTGTGAAACACCAGCCCAATCAGAATATGTATATCCAACCAAGTCAAATTTTATGCCAAATCTGTAATGAATCTCATATGTATGTGAACCCTGTATGTAATGCAAGATCCTCTTAGCTACTTTTCAATGCAGCTCATGAGGTTCTTGCATGAATTTGGAGAGAATTCTTAGTATATATGATATGTCAAGTCTAGTGTGAGTCAAGTAGATGAGACTACCAACAAGTTGTTGATATTGAGTGGTATCAACTAATGGTGAAGAACAATCAGCCTCAATCTTGACTCTTGATAGAAAGGGAGTCAGAGATGGCTTGCAATTAGCCATGTGAAATCGAGACAATAAATCAAGAGCATACTTAGGTTGTCTAAGAGAAATCCCTGAATCTGACTGTGAGATCTCAATGCCAAGGAAGTAGTGCAACAAACCCAAGTCTGACATGTCAAATCTATCCTGGAGAGATGCCTTCACTGCTGTAATAGTCAATGAAGAATTCTCAGTGATTAAAAGGTCATCAACATATAGAACCAAAATCAGGAGTGAATCATCTTGTCAAAAGAAGTAGACATTGGGGTCAGAATGGCACCTAGTGAAACCCACTATGAGAGGGAAGGAATCTATCTTGACATACCATGCTCGACAGACCTGTTTGAGGTCATAGATAGATTTCCTAAGTCTGCATACAAAGGAAGAATCCTAAACAAATTCTGGTAGCTACTCCATGTAGATCTCCTCCTCTAAGTCTTCATGAAAAAAGGCACTCTATAAATCTATCTGGTGCACATCCCAACCATGTGTTGCAGCAATAGCCAAGGTGAGTCAGATAGAAGTCATCTTTGCAATGGGTGCAAAGGTCTCTGAGTAGTCAATGCTTGCCACCTGTGAGAAACCCTTGGTGACTAATTATGCCTTGTACTTATCAACTAACCCATTTGCTACAAACTTGGTTTGATATATCGACCTACATCGAACCATCTTTCTTCCCTTAAGAAGTGAAGTCAAATCCCAAGTATGATTTTTGATTAAGGAAAAATATTATTCCTCTATAGCAATATCCCACTCAAGTACCCCTGATGCCTCTCAAAAAGTTTATGGATCTAAAATTGAAGCAAAGAAGGCATGTGGATATCTCTGAAAATCCCCCTAGTACGTCTATTATCTGTGGGATCTCCTACCCAAGTGCCAGCACTCTCAAGTGTCTGTCTCACCCAAAGTGGCCCAGATGTGGGCAAGTCAAATGCCAAATCCTCATCCTTTGACTAACTAGAGGTGGATGCCTTTGCATCACTATCCTCACTGTCTGAACTCAAAGAAGAAGAAGATGTCTCTAGCTTGAGAACCTGCTATGGCTGATCTGAATCTGATGAAGAATCATCATGAAGAAGTAGATTCAATGAGGGAGAAGTGTCAAGTGTTGAGTCTCTAAGACTCTCTTGAAAATGGACACTTCTCTCGATGAACAACTCATGAGTGACTAGATCTATAAGGCGATACCCCTTAATACCATTTGAATATCTTACAAAGATGCAAGGCTTGGACTGACATTCCATAGCTTTGCATTTCTTCACCAAAATATGGGCCATGTCTGGAGATCTAAAAACCCTAAGGTGCTCAACATCAGGTTTCTTTTCATGCCAAGCTTCAAAGGGTGTAATTCCTTTCAAAGCTTTGTGAGGAACCCTATTTTGAATGCAACAAGCATAATTGATGGCTTCAGCCTAGTACTATGGTGTTAAGGATTTAGAGTGAATCATACAGCTACCCATCTCTTTTAATAACCTATTTTTGCATTCTACAACTCCATTATGTGGAAGATTATAAGTGATTGTATGCTACAAATCAATCCCCTCTATGGTGCAAAACTGCTCAAACTTGTTGCTAACATACTCCCCTCCATTACTACTTCAAAGAACCTTGATGGATTTCTCACTCTATTTTTCAACAAGAGCCTTGAAGTCAAGAAAATTTTCAAACACTTCAGACTTTTCTTTGAGAAAATATAACCAAGTGTACCTAGAGAAATCATCAATGAAAGTGAGGATGTACTTGGCCCTTATGAAAGATGGTTTGGGAAAGGGTCCCGATACATCACTGTAGACTAACTCCAAAGGTTTTGAAGCCCTCCAAGATTTTTGTTTGTCAAATTTTGCTTCGAGATGCTTCCCAAGGGAGTACCCCTCACAAAGTCCTTTTGAGAATTGGACACGAGGCAAGCCAATGACCATGTCATGTTTGCAAAGTTGCTCAAGGTAGTGGTAGTTAAGGTGACCAAACTGCTCATGCCATAATTTGCTAACTCCATCTGAATGAGTCAGCAATGTTATTAAAGAAGAATTAGGTGAAAAATGTGAGGTGTATAACTTTGCTTGGTGATCTGCCCTACTCACTGCCACTGTAGTATCATTATGCAACTCCCTAATAGCCACTAAATTTGGTGAAAACTCAACTCTCATGCCCTGACCAATGTGAGTGATTTGGTAGGTTGAAAAAGAAGGAACACTTAGAACATTATTGAATATTCTTCCTTTCATTTCAATTGACACTCTTCCTACAACAAAAACTGATGTGTCATCACCCAAACTAATTGAAGTCATGCTACAAGGCTCTAAAGATGAAAACTCAACTAGAGAAGAGCCCATGTGGTGAGAAGTACCTGAGTCAATGACCCATGAAGATGTACAAGCTGTTGTAGCTACAAGGGCCTTGCCCTTTTCTTTCTCCTTACCCTTGCCTTTTTCCTTGATAGAATCTTGGGTAAATGAATTCTGCTTGATGGACTTAGGAACACGTATGTTGTGCTTCTCTAAAAGATGAGTTAGGTGATCTATTTGTTTCTTCATGCATTTGTTTTCATCATGCCCTATCTTTTTACAATAGGCACACTTAACCTTCTCCTTCTTAACTTTAGCATTGGAGGAGGAAGACTCAGTGTTGTTTTTGGTAGGATTGTTGTTTTCTTTTTTCTTCTCTTGGTCCTTGTTTTTTTTCTTCTTTTCCTTTGTTGAAGTCTTATCCTTACCATTTCCAGCTATCAAAGCTTGGGGTTGAGTAGAATTCATTGCGCCCATTTGAATTAGTTTATCTTATTCCCTAGTCAAGTCGGTAATGAATGAATCCAAAATAAGCATTTTCCATATAGTGCCAAGGGCACTTTTTGTGGCATGGAAAGTGGAGACAAAGATTGAATATCTTGGACCTAACTTTGAGAGAATAGAAAGGATGAGTTGATCATCTTTCTTCTCTATCTTTCATTCTTTCAATTACAATCTAAGGGCCTTAAACTTAGTGAATAAGTCCTATAGGGTGTCAAAGTTGCTAAGACTTAGACTTATGAGTTTATTTTCGAGCTCATGACCTCTCATCTCATCAAACTTCCCAAATAAGAGTTCTAAGGTGTCCCATATGTCTTTGGGAGTCTTAGAGGTTTCTAAATAGAAGAAAAGTTTTGGAGACATGAACAAGCTTAAAAATTCATAGGCTTCATCACTATGATTGTACCACTTGACTTTTTCAGCATCAGTGCTAAGTTCTACTTTAGTACCCATGATGATCCTACACAACCCATTACTTCTAAGAATGATTGATATTTTAACTTTCCATTCATGATAGTTGAAGGGTGTTAAGGTTTTAAGTTAAAAATATTTTATTTTAAGATGAATTTAAGTGAATTTGTGTTGATTGCAAGTTGTAAAATTATGCAGAAAGGAGAATGAAAGTAAAGATTTGCAAGTTGTAAAAAGCAATCACACCCCCCCCCCAAAATGTTGAGCCCCCCACCGAATATGCAAGTGCATGCTCAAAATACATCAAGCTCAGCTGAAAATGCATCTTAGAGCAATCAGTACAAGACTTTAAGAAAATAAGACGTCGGACTCAGTTGAAAATGTGTCCTGAGAGACCTAAATTTTAGGCACTTTATAAACTAGTGCATTTTTAATAAATAACAATCCTACGCTGTGGAGAATTGAATTACAAATATTTTTACAAAAAACAGTACCTAAATTTGAGCTACCATTTGCAAGATATTAAAGATTTAATTTTCTCGTAAACTAATGTTTTTGCAAAAAAAAACACTAAAACATTAAAAAATGTCTATTTTGAGAGAGAAAGTGGCCTTCCAACCACTCATTGGTTTTAGCACGGAGCAACGAATCTAAAAGAGGTCTTTTTGAGGGGGAATTGGCCTCCTGCCAACCTGGGTCTCACCCTTAGTCTTCGACAAATGAAAATACAAGTTTAAATTTAAACACCCAAAAAATTTTAAATTGTCTAAAATACTTAATATTTAGTCAAATTGATTGATATTTTTTTAACAAGTCAATTTTAACTAAAAAATTAAAGTAACAGACAGAATCAAAATGTTGGCCAAGTATCTAAGGGCCCACATGGGATGCCAAACAAGGAGAGGGTGTCATTTTCATGAAAAATACGCTGGCAAAATTCTCTTACAAAAAAAGGCACAGTTATGATTTAGCTGGTCAGAAAAAATAAATTGAAATTGCAGACCTCAATGCACAACAGCAAGTGGCAAAGTTTTCTCACCAAAATAAGGGCGCACTTCTAATTTCTTGACAACAGAAAAATTGCCGGTGCATAATTCTCTCACCAAAATAAGGACGCACTTATAATTTCTTGACAGCAGAAAAATTGTAAGCAGTGGCACCCAGGTTTATCTTGCAGCTGTTTTATCGTCCAGACATGCATTCAACGCAAAAAACAAGCAAAAGTTGAGAGAAAAGGATGCCAAGCTGCTGGAAAAGGATGGCAGGCTACTGGAAATGGACACCAAGCTGCTGATATTTTCACAAATTGCCTTGATGAAACCACAATAGATCTATACAAGATGTCTTGGCAAATTTTAACTCAAAAGTAATTTTTTTAACAAGTTTCCGTATGGATTTGCATGAGTTTTCAAAAAACTCTACCAAAACTCTCAAATGCAATGGAGTTAAACAAAATAACTAATAAGAAAGCAAAGTAAGAATTTCAGAATAAACTAATAGTATAACTAGACACATGATTACCAGAGTGGCTCTGATACCATATCAAAGTTGTTGCCAGAATCCAAATAATGCGAATGCAATGGAGACATGATCACACGAGATGAAGCTAGTGCACATCACATAGATGCTAAAGTAATTTGAAATTATACAAGAAGATAAATTGCACAAGACAAATAGGAGAAAACCCAATATCGGATTAACATGAAATGGCCAAACTGAAGAATACATATAGGAGAGCATGTAAGTAACTCCTCCACAAAATGTGGTCAAGGCACCCCAAGGATAAACTGTAACTCCTCCATGAAAGGCGGTGACAAGGTGCTAAGAATAGAGAAGTAACTCCCATCAAGGGAGTTACCCATCAAGGGAGTTACTTATGACATTCTTATGACACCTATAACACATCAATGACACATGTCTCCACATAATCTAGCCTATCCCACGAATGTAGGAAAACTCCATGTATGCACAAATATATAATTTCCCTAATTAAATAATAGTGAAAAATAAAAACCTACACTAATAATAAATAACCCTACACTTCCCACGAACCACAGACCTTCCAAATGACATTTCTAGTAGTCTTTCTCATCATGGAAATGAGCAATGAATAATCCCTATGAGAAAATGGATATCTCACATTGTTTTGTCCATGTCTCGTGTATCCATTGGTATAAAGCCATCATTGAAGAGCAAAATCCATTAAACCTACAAATTACTACATCCTTTGATAAAGTATTTCGATATTCAGTCACTTCCTCATTTATGGTCTCCACATGAGGCACCGCCTCCACTTGTTCTACAATCTAAGCATTATATATAGGCGTAGACTTCTTAGCACTCAAATTGGCAATAGCCTTTTAAACTGTTTCCTTAAAATTAGCTAGTTTGGAAGTGGATGCTTGTCGTGTCCCTATAACTCCTCCCCGCAAACTTGAAGTCATTTGAATTATTGCATCCTCACCCAAATTATAACTTGTCAATAGATCCGTGTTCTAGAGTTGTTTGCCCTTAAAAAACAGATATTGTAAATCCGCTGGAATCCCTGAAAAAAGCTCTAGATTTTGCTTAAGATCCATCACTGAGTCTATCGGCTTCATCCATATGCATTTGGTTATCCCAAATATATATCAAACCATGACCTAGTTCCCTATTGCCATTAGATTTAGATATGTTATGTTCAACCGAGTCAAAATCCTAGTTGACATTTTGTCAAACACTTTGCAGTAATCCCTTTTTAACTAAAACTTGCAGCAAACACCATTGAGAAATCCACCCTGCTAGTTGCTAAACCCACTCCCTATAATCGTCTACCTTCTCTGCATACTTCGCCACTGTCCATCATAACGAATACCTAATGATCAGAGCAGAATCCAAGGAAATTGTTTCGTAATGTGTGCAGTGGCATGACATTGAAAATGAGGAAGGCTGCTTGAACAGATATTCGCATGTACTCCTCGCTTATGATAAGCCGGCCCACTCTCGCCATACATGCATGTCCAACTAGGATTACAATAATTCCATGCGAAGTATTAGTGGTAGAGTTTGAAACGATCTTCATCCTCCTCCGCAAATTCTAAATCAGATCGCTGCAGTTGTAACGACATAGACTTAAGGGCTCCCTTCGACTCCACCGCTACCTTGCCATACTAACTGGCAGCATCCCTATCCATAGGTGAGCTCATAATCAGCATCAACAGCAATGGCGACAGTCCTCCATAGTCCAGCTTCCTATGGTATGCTCTTGTGTTTACTAGCTACATCATTAATCTGAGGTAACAACACAAAAAAATGAACATATGCAGCCTGCCTTAGACAATAAAATGTAGGGTTTTGTTTTGTTTTTTTTTAAAGAGTATAACACAACATAATTACATACATGGCTTTTTTATAAATGAAATCATGATCCTATAGAATTTTCTAAAAAATTTGGACTAGGATAAAATTATTTTGTAGACCTATTATGTATTCGGCATGCACAAAGAATTGCTAACAATTCAAATACGCATCCAAAGTAAAAAACAAAAAGTGGGGACCAACAAACAAAATAGTAACCCAAAAAAAAAAAAAAAAAAAAATTAAATGTTTATGGATTTTTAATGTTTTTTTATTTGTAGAGTGAAACATTCATTATTTTTATTAAGTGTGATAGTGAAGTTCCAACCTTTTGAAAAAATACACCATGGCCAACAACATATTTTTCCTACAATGCAAATCCATAAAAGGTGTCATGTATTAAAAGTAGGGAAATATAACTATATTAATTATTCAACATCTAATCTAAACTTATGATCATGTATAGAATACCTAGTTCATTCTAACAAGTTTAATGTTGGATGTTATCACCAATGAAAAAAAAGAAATAAATGCCACTGATTATTATTTTTTATTTCACATCAAACCATACCTCACATCATGTCATTCACAATTATAATATTGTTTCTTCCCACAACTCAACCTAAGCCCACGAAACCAACATGACACTCATGGTCTGCTTCAAACCCTATTTTATTATTTGTGAAATCTAAAAAATAAATAATTAAATGAGTGATTGATTAGACTTGTGAAGTTGTGAGTAAATGGGTCAGTAGAGTTGTGAGTAGGTAGGTAAGGGTATGCAGCAACTCCTACACATTGACTTCCTGAATAAGTAATGGGAGTAAGGAGGATGAACATGTGACCTGCATTATTCTTTTACCAAATATACACTCATACACTCCATGTGATAATTACTCTACCATACCTTACACCGACTTCAACTTAAATATTTGTCCCTCCTTTCAAAGAAAGACAAATTGTGATCACAGAATCTCCAGCAAATGACCCACTTACTTTGGTGTAACTATATTTTTTTTACCACCTCAACTTTTTTCACGATGGTAGGAAGATATTGAATATGATTGACCATAGTAATAGATATAATTTCGTATATTGAATTCTTGAATTGTTGTCAAACTACTAAGAAAGACCAATTGGTGTGAGACCACTCTTTTGATAGAAATTATATGTTTTCGTACAATTATGTCCAATAAATCATTATTATTTTCGATACACCTGACCATCTATGAATTACTTTAATACAATTTATTATTAAATTGAAGAGTGTATATATTAACTGCGGATTATTTTTGTTGTTTTTATATATTTCTATATATATAATTGTTAAGATGATTATTTTATATTTATTTATATATATAAATTCATTTAATAAGATTGAAAAATTAAATATTTAAAATAAAGACATTTATTAAAGTCGTACAAATTTCAATAATATTATATTTATAAAATTAATTTTGACAATTTTTTTAATTCTCTCTCTCATAATTATCATTCAACTCAATGCTCACTAAATTTATGTTATCCTCTACTTCTTAATGAAAATTACAAAAATGGAAATCGATGACAACTATTTTTTGTTGCATATATAAAAGAGCATGGAAATAATGCCAAAATTAATGTGAAATGTTGTACATATAATGTATTCTACATTGGAAATGATAAATGCATGTGTACAGGGTAGAAGATTAATTGACAACTAATGAGATTTAATGGGCTTGTTTGGCAAGGATAGAATTAATGATGTAGAAATACAAAACATAATATAAGTCAACGTAATATTAATGTTTTTTTTTCCAATGAATAACTTAATCAAAATGAATTTTTATTCATAATGAAATCTAATGGCCAAACATCACTACAATCCATGTGCGTCAAAGGGAACAAGATATTATTTATAGAGTATATGTTAAATTGTGTCAAATTTATATTCATTTACGATTATTACAGTACATCTAATTTGTTTCAATTTTTAGTTTTATATACATCAACAAATTTTCCATCAAAGGTGGATCACATAATTTTTAATAAAAAAAATTCGGATCGAATTATTATTTGACTAAATCTAATAAAACATGGCAAATTTGTTTTAGTCTATTATTTTATACTTATATTATTGAGGTTTCCATCAAAATTAGGTTGCATAATTGACAAACACATAGAAACTTATAATAATATTAATTTATAATTAATTAATATACAAAAACCATTTTTAAATGTGTACATTAACAATGCTTTGTGATTATTACCCCCTCCCCCACACACACATTGTAGTGACTACCCATGGATAATGTTTAGTCAATGTAAGCCAATGCTGATCAAATTTTATGGTGACTAGGTATTCCATTAACGTAATGATAAGGATGGCCTCCTATAAAGTAATTGTGTGTTTTCAATAGGAAACGTGAATACATTTAATCACAAACTACAATTTTTTTAAATAACATACTATGAATTCATTAATTAACATACTTTCGATCTATTAAAAATAACACGTTAGGATTTTGACTTATCATTATTAGCATACAATATATTGATGCAAATCCCATACTATTATGTTTCTTAATTTTCCCATATACATTAGAATCTTTTATGGGAAACTAGTAGCCATATTAAAAAGAGGCATATAGGGAGTATCAGTGTTATAAAAAATCTAGGATCACTCCAAAACTCATTACCATAGTTAGTAAACCATCACACACACATGAAACTCATGAACACGTATATCTTTGTTTATTGTATATTTTTCAATTATAATAGGGAGGCCTATATAAATAGATGAGAGATTTTATTATGCAACAATCATTTGGCCATTTTACTCTACTTAGAATAGGTGGATTACTTAAAGTGCACAATTAAATATTTTAGGTACAAAAGTTTTGTAATCCAACAACAATTACGAAAATCCCAAATCAATCTTAAATATCAAGTGAGTATCAACAAGGATTAAAAAAGCCTGTTAAGAAATATAATAAAATTTTAGATAGTGTGAACATGAACAATCCAACACCTTTCTTTAAGCATCGAATGGTGAGTGAGAACATAAAAAGTAAAGATACAAATAGGTCCAACCAACTAGGCTTTATTAGGCACCCATGTATAAATTCACAATAAAATAATAAGTGTCCCTATTGTAATAAATGCATCCTACCAAAATACATCAATTTCAATTCATTTTAACTACCAAGTGAAAATGTATTTGTTACTTTCTAATAGGCTCACTCTGAAAAAACATTGACAACAAAAATGGAAAAAATAAAGTTAACATGAGTTAAATATGTCAGTGCAAGGTACCAGAATATCTAGTAAAAACATAATAAAAATTGAGATAGAAATTATGTTACAAGGTGTCCTAAGAAGAATGACTAAAAAGATCAACACAATGCTAATGTAGGTACACTAGATGAAATTATTACCATAAAACGTAAGTGCACTCAATGGACTCTAAATTCACAAAATATTTAGAGATAACAAGTGGTAAAATGCTACTTTTATAAGAGATGAAAGGTGTCGTGGAT
This sequence comes from Torreya grandis, assembly GCA_037957365.1. NCBI lineage: Eukaryota > Viridiplantae > Streptophyta > Pinopsida > Cupressales > Taxaceae > Torreya > Torreya grandis. The sequence continues at coordinate 230,541 of JARHVA010007602.1, read as the reverse complement.
GCCTAAAAATAAAACATTATCATGTCTGATTCCCCAAATCATGAAAGTTAAACAAACCATAAAAAAACTAATTGAAAAATAAAATGTGGTACACCAAGGGATATCAAGGAACATGACACATGAATTAGTATATGCACACCCCTAGTTCCCCTGCCCAACACCCCTTCATGATGAATGAGTATAATGATGCCAAACATATGTATGTGTGGATGAGGCCAACTAATTGAATTGCATTGAAAGTTACCATTAGCATTCACTAGAATAGCTACTCTTACGAAGGAGAATGAGCTTAACAAAAAAATTTAAGTATACTATAAACATTCAAAAAGGGATAATAATATATAAAATAAACCTATAAGCAATAAATCAAGAGGGTTTATCTACAACTATAAATAATAATGATCAATCAATAAGGGAGCTATAATGTTTAGGAGAGTGGAGTATAGTCTGTGAAGTTAAAAAGTGGGGGATGCATGTCTATAATTCTCTCTCAATGAATGATTAAAAAGTTTCCAAAAATGATCTATATTCCATCTGATTTTAATATGGATATAACTATATGAAATAATCAATGCATATTACACAAATAAAGCATGTATAAAAGCATCTAGTAATGTGTCAAAATAATCATGTTAGATATGAATGATATAATTATTCTCATGGTTGAATAAATGTGCAATAGATATCATGTATTGCTTAATTTCCTCAAAATAAAATATCTAAAAAAACATGAACATAGTTATCATCAAGTGATATCAAATAGGATGGAACATCTAATTTTTAAGTAATGTCATCATATGAATCCTAAATAATACGCTGAATGAGAGAAATAAGACCTTGTGAGTGCATACGAAGACCTCTACCAAGATCACCCATAGAATGAATTATACAATAATTGAAAGAATTAGTTTGATTCTAAGAAGAACCAAGTAAATAAGTGGGTGGATTAATAGTGGGATTAACTAAATATACAATAATAGATTCAATCGTAGGCCCATATATTGACAAACTAGAGTTAATAGGTGCATAAATAGTGACTATCAGTGGATTTGGTATAGTGCACATGTACTTGATTCAAGAATAATATATGATGCACTAGGCTAGTAGCATAAATGTCCCATATATCAAGATTATGTTATGAATGAATAATTTGGTTCTTCAAGGACTGAATGATAGCCTCATTGATATGAGTGAGGGAGAGAAAAAATGATTTTTATTTCATCAGTTTCATATTTTATTCCTAAACATGGCACTAATGAATCCATTTTTAAGGAAATGTCTCAAGAAAATTAGATACACTTAGTGAAATAATAGACATCCTACAACTAATTATAAATATGTAGTTTTCTTCAATGATTTGTTACAATACTTTGACTATTCCAAAATGAAAGTTATATAAGCACTCATGTCTTTATACCCTATATGTCTATTATTATAGTGAGCAAACCATCATGCACACAAGAAAACCCATGCATAAATGTGTATTTGTATATTTTTAACCCTAAATTTCAATATGGAGTACCATATTAATACATGGGACATTTGATTACACAAAATCAACTTTTTAGTTGTGCATAAATAAAAATAGGTGGATTACCTAAAAAAGTGCACAACTCAACATTGTAAGTGCACAAGGTTTTCAAACCAACAACAATAAAGAACTCTGAAATCATGTTATTTACTTTATTTTGAATTGAAATGAATCAATTTAAATATAAATTAACTAATATAAATTGATATAAAATAGGGTAAAATAAAACACAATAATGTATAAAACCTAATGTAAGCTATAAATAGTGAATTAAACATGGGGAAATGTACTTATCTTTCAATAAACTAATTTTTAAATATACATATTATTGAATGGCCTATAATTGATTAGAGTAAGCTCTAAATTATGTCGACATAAAAATCAAAAGTCTATGAGGTAAATTGATAGCACCACATTAAGAGGAGAGGTCCATAGTGAAGTTAAGTACAATTTCTTATATGTTGTCACTATTGACCATATAAATCATTTCTAAATTGGAGCACATGTGACTACCTACAAGGGTTTTATAATTATGTGTGGAGAATGAATAGATTTGAAAAAAATCTTTTAAAATAAATCCTTGCTCCTACACAAGCACATGAAAGGAGATAAAATGTAAAATAGGTAATGGGAGAAGTATAAATGGCAAACCTATCCTCAGAAATCTCTTTATTGATTGAGTGTTGTGTACATATCCTAAATGGCCTCAGGTCAATGTAGTTATATCTTTAAGGAAGATCATGTGAATATAACATGATTATTTTATTATAATGATAAAAAATAGATACCATTAACCTGAAATAAAATATTTCTAAACATGGTCGATGACTATAGGAAAGAAACACAATTTAAATTAAAAATAATAATGCTCTTTTTCTTAATGTATAATTCTTATGGAATCATATTTTCAAATGATTACACTAAGATGCCTTGATGTGATTTTTAGAGAGGAATATTTCTAATATTTTCATGAGCAAACATAATTAAAACTATTAGACATTCATTACTAAACTTATCAATTTCTAAAAGTGTTTGTTGTAATTAATTGTATAGGAGTACATTAGGGGACATAGCTGCAATGCAGACCAAACTTCCTAGTGCAGACTTTTCACGAAATGTCAAAACCACCAAAAAATGTTATTCAAGACATGTGATAAGAATATAGATGAATATGGATGAAGTATGGACATATGCATAACTTTTTATTAGTTCTTATAAGATAGTGATGGCTCAAATAATGACTTTGGCTAAATAAATGGTGAAAAGAAAATGTAAGGTAAGGATGTTAAAAAATACATTATCAAGCATTTCATTATAAAATTAAAGTTTCTAAATTCCCTTCACAATTTCCCAAAATCACTCCACCACCAACATTTTAGTGATGTAATAAATTTCAATTATTAGAGTAAAGGAAAAAGATGTAAAACATTAGTGTTGAAATCAACTATGTCTTTATAGGAATTTGATATATTAGCGTACCAATTAACCAATGTGCAGGTAGGATGATTTC
>JARHVA010007602.1:202500-222500 GCA_037957365.1 Torreya grandis | reverse complement strand
AAATTAGCTTAAGTTTCCTAACATTTTGAGAGATTGATTAAATTGGTACAATTAGTGATGAAATTTTAGTTAAATTGAGCCTTATGAAATTATTTGTACTTTAAAGGATGTAATTTTGGGCTCTCATCCCCAATATTATAAAAAATAAACCAAATAGTCCATTGGTTAAATCCTAACAAAATTGGAGTTAATTTGAACGAATTAAACAATATTGTGACTATAAAAAGTGATTTAAGCCTTAATAGGATACAATTTAATTAGATAATGAAACAAAGAATCATTTGATTCAACGAAATATGCATGTTTGACATCTAGAAGATGTGGTCTAGGGATTGATAAACTCTAATGTCATCATATAAGTAATTAAATAGTTAATTATTCAATTATGGAGGAAGTTCAGGTCAATATAAGCCCTTTGAATCTAATTATGACTATACAATTTGACTTGAAGCTAAATTAGATTTTATTTATCATAGATTGAGACAATTAGTCACATAGTGGAACTAGGGACATGATTTTGGATACATTGAGCCACATCAACCTCATTTAAATTTTATATGATGTGATTAGGAGTTAAATTAACCCTAGTCTCATCATATAGTGAACCAAATAATCAATTCATTTAATCAAGGAGGAAATTGATGACACTTTAAGCTTTGTAAGAAGGAAAACTAACTTTACGAGTGGGATGTGATTTTTTGCTAAATTAAGCTTTGATTTTGCCATGAATTTATTGAATTAGTCAATTAGTCTAACTAAAAACATGATTTGAAAAAATTCGAACCTTTTGAACCTAATTTATGTCTAAATCAACTAAATGGGATGCAACATATGGATTTATCATCCTTATTTTTATCATAAATACAAACAAGAAGTTAATTGGTGATAATATGAACCCATTGAACATAACTATGAGTATATTATGTGATTTGGGGCTAAATTAGCTCATATTTCTTGACATATTGATAAAATTAGTAAATTATTAAATCAATGATGCAAGTTAGACAAAATTGAACCTTGTGAATCTAATCTTAACCATATAAAATGTAATATGTGGATCAATCAACCCCAATGTCATAAAACCCTTGACAAAATAGTCCATCAATTCAATCACAATGGAAAATTTGGCCACTTTGAGACCCTTTCACCTAATTATGACCATAAAATATGATTTAGGGCTCAATCATTTAGGTATATTTGAGTTAGTAATCACATGGATGACTAAATATTATACTAGTTAGATCATAATAAATAATTGTGTTAGTTGATAACTCACATAGATAGAGATATGTGAGAGAATAAAGGAGGAAGGATAAATCTTGGGAGAGATTTGTGTATTTTAAGATTAACCTTGATTCATATCTTGTAATAGCTCATAGAAATATTTATATTGTATTCCTACATTGTATTAAACATCCTAAATATATTATCAAATAGAATAATATTATTTCCTTCATGTAATGTTTTATTTGCTATTGCAAGTGTGTAAATATGTATTATAATTATTATCTAGTATCAGAGCCTTACCTACTTCATAATTAGGTTGACATAAGAAGGAAATTTGATAGGCTTGCAAGCTTTGAATATCTAGCTTGTATGCTTCATTGTCAACATCTTGACTATGTGATTACATGGGTTACAAATATGTTTTCCATCAACTGAGTTAGGTGTTAAAGGAAGTGTTCAACATGGATCTAATCATGCTATAGTCTTCACTTCAGCCAAAATATGCTTGAAATCTTCAAATGACTCATGCCAAATCTACCTATCCATGATAATTTGGCATGTATTTAATGGATATATTTGTTCAAACATTTTCCAATGAATTTACCTTGAAAATTTTAATTTGCCTACTATTCTCTTAACACAAATCTCCTGCCAGTTGTAGCACAAAAGTTTAATAGTGTTAGGTATTATTTTAGAATAGTATGTAATATATTTGTTAAGTTTATAAGTCTATTAAATATTTAATAAATAGTAAAAACACAAGTCAATTTTATTAATTGTGTCTTTTAAAGTCTTTATGAATTTAAGTTATTAGATTTCCTTACTTTTAGTTTTTGTCATTACCTAATCATATGTTAACCTATAGTTTTAATGTTTATAGGTTTATTTACAGTTTTAATTATTATTCATAATAAAATAGATGAGTCTTTATGCTTCATGTTTATTGAATTTATAGGATTAGATTTAAAAATATCATTATTTGTTATAAAATCCAAAAGTGTCATTTAGATCATGTTTGTTGAGAATGTTAGGGTTACAATCATCTTTTAAAAGGTGTGTTATCTTATTATATAGAAAACTCTATTGTCCTCAGTTATTTCATGTAAAATATGAATTATCGATGGAAAATAATTTCTAGTGTTGTTGGCTTGGTCAAATTTTTAAGATGGATATTTCAATCAAAACATTTATCGACCTTAACTTTCATACGTGGAAAGTTAAAATTAAAATTAAAATCATCAACAAAAATGTGTGGGGACTAGTCAATGTTAAATGAAATCAACCCATATATGTAAATAAATTAATGGAATAGAATAATAGAGATGTTAAGGTCAAAGCCATCATAGGTCTTGTACTTGCAAATTCTAAACTACACTATCTAGATTTAGAAAAGCCATCGACAAAAATCTAGGATAATCTAAATAAGTTATTTACTATTAAAGTGGTAAATGAAAAATTATCTCTAAAGTTACGCTTATTCAAAATAAAAATGCGTGAAGGAAATATTTTGTCTATTCATATAAATGTTTTCCTATCTCTTATGAGGTAACTAGCATAAGTCAAAGCTATTGTATTGAATGGTTTATATTCAAAATACAAAAAAATTGTTTTCATTCTTGGTCAAATGCCATCTCAGTCTCTTGAAGATATTATCACATCACTTCTAGAAGAATAAAAATTGCAATATCATAAGATGAAGAAGAAACTATGATGTACTAAATAAAATTATAAAAACCAAAAAAAGAATAAGGAAGATGTTGAATGTTATTAATGTAATAAAAAGGACATAAATTTTAGAATGGCAAGATTAGAGCTAATGTTGTACATAAGGGAAAACTAAAATTCAATGAAGCTAATGTAATCACATAATATGATCCAACAACTAAGGAAGAACCAATTAATGATGACATTGGTTGTAGTTCAGAAGACTTCTTATACTAAGTATCATCCATAGGAGGATGGAGGACATCGGAGGTTGGAGGACATTCAACATCCTCTTGCCATCTAGTAGTGATGAGGATGCATAGTGTTATAGTGGCATGGTTTTTTTATGTTTCTAATTTTTAGTGTTTTCATTTTTTTGTTGTGTGCTCAATAAACCCCTACATCAACATTTGGGAAACATACATAATCCAAATAAATATTCCTTGAGGGTAGGAGAAAATTTTGTGGTAAATTCAACATGGATGGTTATCTACATAGTACAGGAGCTCTAGAAATTTAGAGGATTCAAAATTTAGGAACTTAGGGGATGGGAAAAGTCTCATGGAATTAATCTAAGGAACTATGCATTTACGAGGGTAAATATGCAACTTGATGTAATTGTACCTAGAAAATGTAGTCTTTTTATAGAGAGGTAACACTAGATTGTTTTCCCTCAAGTTCACACAAAGGGGGATAATATTAGGTATGTTTGTGTTAGTATGTACATGGGTAAATAAATATACTAATAGTTAGATAAAAATAAATAATTGTGTGAGTTGATAACTCACATAGATAGAGATATGTTGGTGAATAAAGGAGGAAGGAGAAATCTTGAGAAATATTTATGCATTTGAAGATTATCCTTGACTCTTAGATTTTAGGAGCTCATAGAGCTATTTATATTTTACTCCTCCATTTTCTTAGACATTTCAAATACATTATGAAATAGAAGAATATTATTTCCTTCATTTAAAGTTATATTTCTTGTTCTAAGTGTGTAAATCTTCACTAGAATTATTATAATCCACCCCAATTTTTTCACAAATAAAATCACTAGGTAAATTGGGGTTAATCTGAACACCTTGAACACAACTATAAGTATAGAGTATTATTTGAGTATAATTTTACCATGTGTGACCCTAATTTCATTTATGTAGGATGTGATTTAGACATCAATCAACCATAATTATATCAGATAATATTCTAATAACATATTTATATCATGTATAGTTATATGGATATAATGTGTATTCACTGTAACACTTACATATTATAACATGTATTCATTATATCTCATATGCATTAATTTTGAACTATAAAAAAAATATTCTTCCAATGTTTTTTTAACATTTTAAAAAAATATCTAATTATATTCTCTACATCATTCTATGCCCTACATAGTTTAAGACAAAAGGTATCAAGTTGGTTTTTTACTGCACCATAAAAATATCTCATGTTTATCTAGTCATGGGTGATGGATCTCAATAAAATAAAATAAAAAAGTTAAATAAAAAAACATGAAAATAATTACAAGTGTTGAGATTTTTAAAAATAGGGTAAGAATGTAAACATTTCAATCAAGATAAAGTACAAATACTATTCCCAATGAACTAAATGTCATATATAATGATGAAATGGATAATGGTGAATTAAACAATGATGATAAATGTTTACCTAAAATACAAAATTATGTTATAAATACACATCCAAAGTATTATTTTTTTATTTTTGTTGATAATGAATATATGCATGATGATTTACCCCCAACAATGTATAAAATTACATGGAAATGCAAAATGATAAAAGTAATGATGAATAAAATCCCATGGAAACACTAGATACTGAAAGTAATAATGAAGAAACTAGTAGTGAATATAATGATATGGAAACACCATCTCAACAAATTTTACTATTATTAACACCTTTCAAGATTTTTTGTATGAAAACAAAGAACATAATTGAATTTATTGAAAACATTTTGAAACCAATGCATAATAAAATGTCTAGCCATCATTCAAAAAGAATAGCCATAAAAATTTGGGGATTTTTCCTTGAAAATTTAAAATATGATAGTCAAAAATGTCAATTATTTGTTTCATTTATGAAATTGATAAGATGAAACTTATAGTGTACACCCTATGAATAAAAGCATCTAACATGAATGGTGAAAAAATTAAATTGTTTAAAATCTACATGATGCATATTAAACTATAACCATGAAGGAACATAACATAGATTGTAATGTTTCATGATGGATAATTACAACTATTGTTGAAATTTCTCAAACATGGAAAAAATGTTTGATTTAAAAAACTATCCAAGAACTAAACATAAATAAAATAATATTAATGAATGCAATTGGAATAAGTAAATTACTTAATGATGTAAAAACCAATGAGCTCTTGATATGCTCTGGTAGACGTTTGTGATTGGAAAAGTCTATATCTAATGTTGTCAAAAGTTTAATTAAATAATTTTAGAAAGAAAATATAATAATTTTACCCAATACAAGACATGTTCATTGAAAATTAGAGTTGGTTTTCACAATTGTGAATCATATCCAAAAAATAATTTGATATGACATGAACATAATTGTGCTCTATGGCTTTACAAAAACATTCACAAATATATATTGAGATGGCCAAACACTTCTATGTAAAAATGAATACCACATGCACCACTTGTCATAGGAAATATGTTGAATTTTCAATGTGATAAGATTTTTTTAATCATATATGTTGTGTTTTACATACTGTAAACATTTTTCAAGAGTGTGGCATGGAAATTCTACAAAAAATATCAAGGTAATTTTTCCAACAATTTTTTTTGTGAAAGACAAGATGGACAATATTTTTAATAACAAACCATGTTTGAATGGAACTTGGAGAATTTTTGGTGGACTTAAGAAATTAAAAAATTGTATCCATGAGGAGAATAAAAGTTAAATTAGAGAGGAGTTAGCTGGTTTGAGAAAATATAAATATGTGGCATATCAATTAAACTGGTAAAGAATCTAAAATGTGTGAGCTTGTTACAAAACAAATGCATGTTTTAGAATTTATGGAAAAATTATAGGAGGATATTATTTATGAGTGTGAAATAAGAACACATAAATATATATGGTTGGATGAACATTTCAAGTTAAAAATAGAAACCTTCCCACTTAGTTATATTATTTTAGTAGTTGAATTTTCTAAGCATTACAAATTTAAACCACAAATAGAAGTTCAATAAGATTATTATAACTCAATATATGCTTTGATATTTTTTATTATAATAATCATGCATGTGCCTAATATTACAAATAAATATAGATAAATATTAAGGGAGTACCACTCCATGTCAATGGTGATCAATCACATTGTAAAGAGTACTAAAAGGTTGTTTTAGACATTCTATTAAATATTGGTAGAGAGGAATGTTAATTTCAATCAAAATAATTTTTCACTATAAAATTACACACCAAAATATAAGAACTTATGTATGTTTTATTGGTTGAGTATGATGCATGTTGCCACTAATGTAGAACATCGTTATATTTTCACTATTCCTAGCCAAAAAAATGAGGAGCATGAGAGTGTTATAGCATGTGTTACAGGATATTCTACAAAAAAGGAGTTAAAGTTTGAAAATGGAATTATTTTGACTAATTAAATAACCTTTATTGAATGGTGTAATAATAAAATGGACCATGATGCTTAATAAAATTCTAGTGTTAGTAGATATTTCTAGTTGATGGAGGAAGAATAATTAGCAAAGTTTGAGGATTATATGACAGTAAAGGGATCAAGTGATCTCTAATCATTTCATCTATCAAATTAAAGTTATTATATTATTCATATGAGAAACTACTAATTCTTATGTATTTCATGAATGTACTTTAATTGGAATGACTTTAATTGAGAAGAATGGGTGGATGAAAGGATTTTTAGACCTCTAATTCCCATCGACACATCTTAGTCTCTACCAACATTACAACTTATAGATATGAGATCATCAAATGAATTTGATCATGTATCTAATATAAATCAACTAGGTAGAATATTGATCATTTTTTATTAAATCTTAATTATTTAACTTCGCATCATTATCATCATTATTATTATTTGGTTGATATAGGGTAGGTTTTTGTAGTTATTGTAGATGAGGACAATGAAGAGGGAATATATTACTACTTATTCCAATGTGTAGATATAAATTATATTTACTTCCTCACTCATATATGGGGAGAAAATTGATAACTCCATTGGAAATATGGTAGTCACTTGAGCTTGTATTCAATGATATCCTATTATAAATTTAGATATATGGTTATTTGAAGAATATGAAACACATAGGAAGATATTGCATTATTCAAATTTGGTTTTTGAAAAAAATAATAAATCACTCAAATATCACAAGAAGCCATTAAACAATAATATATGAAATGGTCATAAGTCTAAACATGAAGCTATTCTTAATACGATTAAGATTATAACATATCCTAATTATTTGTTGGATTGAAATTCTAAGTTATGTTGTGCTGTCACATGTAAATATACTAAATTTTATCAAAATTTATTTATTTTGTAGGTAGTGATGAGTGAATATTTTTTCATTGACAAAATGGTAATTTTAACCATAGTATGATGATATTAAATCTCTCCTCGAATAAAGGGGAGGTGCCCTGCTTATTGCTAACTAAAACAAGTAATTAATTACACTTATTAACACTAATTTTATCATGTGTGTGTGTTTTCATATCACACATTTCTCTTTTTTAATAATTGATGTTCAATTATAAACTTATACTATAAGCCCTTTTGATTCTTATATTGTATTGTGAAAACTTAAAATTACTTATTAGAGTATTAATCATTGATATTAAGATTAGCTAGACGTAATAATAACTAGAATAATACTAGTAATGTAAAATAAATAGCTAGAACAAAGTGTAGCCCAAAGACTCCACCTTATTTCTAATGAATATTAGATAACCAAAGAAAATAATTTGCACCCCAAATTATCCATGGACACTTTCAATAAATAAATCAAAACACAAACCCAATAACAATATTGCATGTCAGAAGACTTCAAAATCAGCTTCCTGGCACCCTTTGATTCATATACATTCACACCACAATTTGATAAAATGCACAAGAAAATGTAATGTAAAATACATAAGAACATTTCCAATACACCACAAGCTTATTCCAACACAAAGATGGAAAGAGCACTTGATTTTCTTATATTGATTAATTAAAGATTTACAATTTGAACACAAAGTTTTAAAAGTTGACTCTCAGTTCAAAAATGTTTCTCTTCTATAGCCCTAATGATGGGCCCACTTATAGGGGTCGATAAATTTTATAGTGCTACATATACAGTGGAGTTGAAATTATCAACCCTTTAATAAGGCATGTAGTGTGGAAAAAATTCTTTGGATTACAAGGGATGAAAAACTCAGTAAAAAAGACTAAATTTTTGAAGGAAGAATAACACAAGAAGTCAATTATTGGACCCATTTTAAGTGTATATATCTCATTTGATATGAGATTCATAAGTTTCATATGGGTTATCCCATGAATTGAGCTTGCTAAATTAGAGGATAATAGTTAGCTCTGACTGGGGAATTTCAATCAAGAATTCTTTGAAACTCTTTGAAGAAAAAAATCCCATAACTCTAAGTTTATTTTTCCATTAGGCCACAGAGTCAAGGGATAAACTAAGATACAAATCCACATTATCTACCTTTTCATAAGGGATGTAGTTTGGAGAAAATTATTTGGATTACAAGGGATGAAAAACTTAGTAAAAAAGACTAACTTTTTGAAGGAAGAATAACACAAGAAGGCAATGATTGGACTCATTTTAAGTGTCTAGATCTCATTTGATATGAGATGGATAAGTTTCATATGGGTTATCCCATGAATTTATCTTGCTAAATTAGAGGATAATAGTTAGCTCTAACTGGGGAATTTCATTCAATAATTCTTTGAAACTCTTGAGAGAAAAATAATCCCATAACTCAAAGTTTATTTTTCCATTAGGCCACAGAGTCAAGGGATAAACTAGAATAAAAATTTAAAAAATACTATATAGATATATACAAAATGTACAAACATACGTCAAACATCACTAAGTGAAAAGCTCCAAATGTTGTCTACTATAGGCCAGTGGTAACAATGTTCCATCCTAGTATGCCAAAAGGATATTTTTCTCTCCACATATTTGGTGAATAAGGAAAGGACCCCTCCATAAGGAATCAAATTTTCCATGCATTCTTTTTGGCTCTCTGCTCTTGTCCCATAATAGAACTTGATCCCTGACATGGAAGTCTCATGTATTGGCTTTCTTGTTAGAAAGCTTCTTGACTTGGCTTCGATGTTCCAAAATGTCATCTAACACGTTTTTACATTGATATTCTAGTTTATTAGTGATGATAATACATTTATCTATGTAACTTTCAAATATTTCATCCTCAATGACGTTGGACAATCTCAAAGTGTGCAACTCCAATGTGATAGGTATCTCTGCATTCAAACCATAAATATGATGAAAGGGGGTCATACCAATCACTTTATTGGGAGTGATTCACTCAATCTACAATGTATCATACAATTCCTTGTGTCGGGATCTTTAATTTTCTTCTACCAACTTCTTGATAATAATGATCAAATTATTGTTACTCAACATAGCGTGACCATTTCCTTGGAGGTAATAATCAGAGGAGTTAGATAGGGTGATCCCATATTCAAAATAGAACTTAGTTGTCTCTTGGGAAGAGAAACAAGAAAAATAATTTGTAAATATCATGTTAGGTACTCCAAACCTTGAGATGATATTTTCCTTGAGGAAATTACAAATAACCTCAAAAAGCATGTTTGGCTAGAATTGCCTCCACCCACTTGGTGAAGTAGTTAATAGCCATGAGAATGTAACTATGACCCACACTTGATAACGGGTTCACTAAAATAATGAATTCAATACCCCATTTATATAAATTTTCTTCAAGAAACACTAGCTTGAGGGATAGAGTTACCAACATGGGTTTCCCCACAAATTATTGGTACATCTTGCATTTATGAAACTAGGCATATGCATCTTACAAAAGTGTTGGATACTAGTAAAATTATCATAAAATCTTAAGAGATATGATCAGAGTTGAGAAATGACCTGGACATGCCATGTTGTGAAAGGATTCTCTCAACTTACCTTGTCGTGCTTTGTCTACACACTATTAAAAAATTCCATCAATGCTTCTATTGTAGAAACCATTGTCCCAAATAATGAAATTCATAGATTTACACTTCATTTTCCTATTCTCTTTATGATACAAATGTTCTGGACATTCCCCATATGTGAGGAAATGAGAAATGTTAGATTACCACTCATTCATTATGGTTACAAAGAAGACTATGGGAATATCTTCCTCTGTATCTCCCTTATCACTAGATAGATCTTATGATTTGTTTTCTATAATAAGATAACACAAACCTTTTCTATTCACCATATTTTTAGGTTTAATTTCCATATTTTACTCTTGGATATTAGTGATCTAATTACCTATCTTACTTCCAAATTCTTGTTGGGTGAGGATGGACTTGACTATATAATTTGGTACTAGTGTTATGGTGTAACAATTAAGGATGTCATGCCTAAAATGCTTAACCTCTTTGACTTCATCATAATAATTTTTTTACATACTTGAGCACTTGAGCTTGTAAGCATTTCGAGGATAGATCATGAAATTTGTAGGAGATTCAATCGCCTATTCACTCAGTTACACCAAAATGGTGGATAGAATATGCTCAAAATCATAATTTTACATGATCAAATCCTTGGTATAGTTGGGGCGGACTAATATGGGAGCATGAGGGATAGCTTCATTTATTTCACAAAATCCAACTCTACCTTCTACATTCTAATGGAAAATTAACTTTCCTTTCATCATTTCCACAATATGACATCTCTTTAGATCAAAATCTGGTACAAATCTTCATAATAAATTAACCTTCCTAAAGAAGGAATGGAATCCTTTCTTAATTTATGGTAGAGCAAGATTCTTAATAGACTTGACCCATTCAGGATCAATCTTAGTTCCTTCCTTGGTCACAATGTGCCCAAGGAGCTTACCTTTAGTAACCCTAAAAATGGATTTCTTAGGATTGAGGGATATCCCATTTTGATGACACCTTTGAAGTAATTATTTTAAATGATCAAAATGATCTTGAAACTTATTAGATAAAATAGTTAAATCATCAAGATAGACCAAAAATAATTTATCAACAAAACATCAGAAAGATAGGATAATAGCCCTTTAAAAGGTAGGACTAGCATTGATCAACCCAAAAGGCATCCTTTGATATGAAAAGGTTCTCCATGGAGTAGTGAAGGACATCTTGTGTTGATATTCATCTTGTATCTCCACTTGATTATATCTAGAGAAGCCATCTAGCATTAAGAACATCTCTAAAAGTCAATGGGTAATTATCCTTCATTGATGATCAGTTTAGATTAAGAAAGTCAACATAGATGCAAATTTCTCTATTTTTTTTCCTCATAGGAATGATTTTAGTTATCCATGTTGAGTGATTTATGGGAAATATGATTCTAGCATTCAACATCTTACAAATCTCAATAAGGTTGGTACCTTAGATTTTAGTATTGTATTGTCATTGTTTCTACTTGTGAGGCGGAGACCCAAATTTGAGAGGAATATCATGATGAACGTCCTTGAGTTGAAAAGATTTCAAATCAACATATGAATATTCTAACACATCTATGTATTATCATAAAAGTTCCAACAACTTCTTTCTTTCCTATAATGAGTAACATTTCCAAATATTATCATTTTGGGATCATCTTCTATTCCTAAATTGACCTTCTCAACTTCTACCAATGAATATAATTCATACTATTTTCATTTGATAAATAAATCATGTTTATCAAAAATTTAGTCTAGAGAAACCAATCCTTTGGGAATCTTATTCCCTTTTAACTACAAAATTTATTCACCAGTTTCCTCATCGACCTTAGAGATTGATTTTAGAGTAGAGTCACTCCCCTCAAAGTATAATTTACTAAAATTTTCTACCTTCCCCCAAAAGGCAATGCCTTACTCATCATTTTTGAGAACTTGCCAATGATTGGCATTATCAGGGACACTAGGTCTAAAAACCAACTCAATGGTGTATTTGTTTCACTGGAGATCCTTCTAAGGAATTAGGATGGTAGTTTAAAAGGCCAATGAATCTGCCCTATCTTTGTATTCTCTTAGGATCACTAATATATTAAAAGCATAAAAATATTCCATGCAATCCTAAACATGATTGTGATAATGCCTCAGCCTTTAATTCCTTTTTTGATACATATTTCTGACTCGACAGATGACTAATTCAATATCACCTTGAGCATGGAGATTTTTAACTCCTTTTTTTGGTGCTACATCCATCCCTAACAACAAGGCCATATATTCAGTGTTATTATTGGTATTATAAAATTGCAACTTGAAATAGAAAGGGAAGATCTACCCTTCTAGAGATATGAATACTATCCCAGCTTCAAATCTAGTTGAAGAACACCTACTATCAAATTCTAAAGTCCAAATGTCATTTAAACTTTCTACTTTGGTTGTTTCAAAATATAAATTCAATTTATCTAAAGAGGGTGATTCATTTATTTCTTGACTTTCATTTGAAATATCATTTGATGATACTAGATCCTCATCTATGGTCAAGAAATAAGTGTGCATTCAAGAGGTTTCAAAGACAATATGAGCTTTTGGATCCTCAATCTTTGTCATAGTATATTTCACTTGCCTCTCTAGATGAAGTTTTCACATAACACCTTTGATCAGTATTCTAGCCTTAGACCAATCCATGTTGATTTCACCACCAAAATCTTTTCAAATGTTTCATCCCAAAAAAACTCCATATGAGGTAGGAACATAAGCTATAAGAACTATCATCTTTAGCTTTCTCTCTAAAAAAGTGGCAAATGCAAATTGTGCATATTTGATTTTACCTATGAGGGGTACTTGCTTAGTTTCTATTGAAAATTAATGTCTAAAAGTCTTTGTTAGAGTTAACCACAAGGCGATAGCTACTTTGATTGGTATCACATTATTGGAAGCACTTGAATCAATGATGCAATTATTGATCTTATAACCATTGTGAAATATGGAAATATAGAAAGTTTCTATTTTCTTAGAGATGGATGAGGAGTTACAACGAATTTGTTTTACTTAAGCTTTAGTTTAGGGTCAATAGGTACACTATTTGATGAGGTCTTATTGGAATTGACTACTTTACTCTTAACAAACTTAGCTAATCTTTCAAATTGATCAAGATTAGATTGGAGGTATACAACCTTATACATTTCAATTTTTATCTTCCTAACATGGTTTATGATATCAAAATCTGTACATAGGGTAGTTGAGGAAGATGAGGAATTTTCATTTTTAGATTTGGTGTTTTGGGCACTAGGTCGAGACATAAAAGGAGAATAAGTAGAATGATGAGGTGTACTTGTTAATCCCCTACTATGTCCTTTGGTTTAACTCATAAAGAATTTTATCTTTTCTAAATTGTAATATATTTATGTTTTTCATCCTTGGATTCAGTTTTATCAACCTTTTATTATTGATTCAGCTAGCCTCAAGAATAGGTGAAGATGGTATAAGACTCAACGTGTGTAGCTTCTTCTTATTAAGCTTCTTCTTCTGCAAAGTTCAAAAAAGTGATATTGGAGTTATCAACTTATCATTCTTCATTTCCTATGAAGGGATCAATATCATCTCTTGGGACATATTCTATCTCTAGAAGAACATCATTTTCAGATTCCAACAAGTTTACTAATATGTTATTTGGTGGTACCTCCAATGCAAGCCTTGTTTGTGGTGGAGGAAGCTTATTCCAACTTTGGTCTCGTGCATAATTTATAGAATAATTAGAAGCATTTGGTTGTGTTATTATTTTAGTATCCTTGTATGAGTAAAAATACATACCTTGATACATTTTCTTCTTGAGTGATAGCAATTCATTTGCTAGCTTCTGCACCATAGGATCAGTGCTGCTAGTAGAAGGTGAAATTTAAGAGGACTGCCCTTTAGGCTTGGTTGAATTGTCTCTCACTTTTTCCACCAAGATCAAATCATATTATACTTTAGTAACCAAACTTTGAGAACCATCAAGATCAGATAGGAATGTTCTTCATAAAACAAAACTAACCTCCATCAACATAGAATTAACAAAGAAGAATTGCAAGTTTTTAGGTGTCGATTGTGCAATAGGTGGGATCCTATTCCTATGCTTACTGAAATTTCCAATGAACTCATGAATAGGATCATGTGTTTCTTTTTTATTTGTGTCATTTCGGATAGAAAGGCATGAACATCTTCTACCATCTTGAATCTTGCGTCGAACTTAGTTTTGAGTGTTGTGCAACTTGTGATGGTTCTTATTTCAATATGGTAAAACCAATTAACAACAACACATTGGAGCATTTTGTTGAATAATATTTTAGAAACATCTTCATGTTACACTCTAAGAACTCCACATGAATTTTATAATGTGGTAATATTTTTATCTGGATGTTGATTTCCATGACCATAGAATTTCAATAAATTTTTCCATGAACTACAAGGTAGTTCATGTGATGGTGGTGTTAAATTCAATGGACCAAAAATAGTTATCCATGGACCTTGACTAGCCATTCTATGTGGGTTATATGGATGAATATCAAATCTTTGAAGTGGTAAAATAGGAAATACCCTACAAATGTTAGAAGCTTCCCTTAGTATAGGATATCTTGTATTAGTACGAGAAAAACTTCTTGTACGCTAAAGAGGTGATCTTGTACATGTCGGAAAAGTATCAAATTTATGCTCTTACAAAAACTCAAATGTAGGATCAATGTATCCTACTGCCCTTTTGCTATGGGTGTAACTTTGTTCTGCCAAATCATGGATTTATCTAGAAAAATAAAGAGACTAACAACAACTAAATAATTACAAAAAATAATTTATTGATTTTTTTTCAACCAAATGAGTTTATCTCTCTATTATGTGTTCATTTCCCTACTGGAGTCACCAATAACTATTGGGTGAATATTTTTTCATTTACAAAATGGTATTTTTAACCATAGTATGATGATATTAAATTCCCCTCAAGGAAAGTGGAGGCACCCTTCTTATTGATAACAAAAATAAAAATTAATTAATTACACTTATTTATACTAATTTTATCATGTGGGTGTTTCTATATCATCTAATTATCTTTTTTCAGAATTGATGTTCAATTAAAAACTTATACTACAATCACTTTTTATTATTATAATGTGTCATGAAAACTTAAAATTAATTATTGGAGCAATAATAATTGATATTAAGATCAGATAGACATAAGAATAGCTAGAATAATACCAGTGATGTAACATAAATAGCTGAAATAAAGTGTAGCCCAAAGTCTCCACCTTATTTCTAATGAAAATTAGATAACCAAAGAAAATAAATTTCATCCCAAATTCTCCATGGTCACTTCCAATAAAGAACTCAAAACACAAACCCAAACAATATTGTAGGTTAAAAGACTTCAAAATTAGTTTCCTGGCACCTTTTAATTTATATAAATTCATGCCACAATTTGATCAAATGCACAAGAAAATGTAATGGAAAAGACAAGAAAATTTCCAATACACCACAAGATTATTCCACCATAGAGATGGAAAGAGCACTTGATTTTCTTATATTGATTGACTTAAAGATTCACAATTTGAACATAGAGTTTCAAAGTTGCTTCTCAATTCAGCAATGTTTCTCTTATATAGCCCTGATTATGGACCCACATGCAGAGATAGATAAATTTTCTAGTCCTGCATGTGCAATGGAGGAAAATTCTCTACCCTTGCATAAGGGATGTAGTCTTCAAAACATTTTATGGATTACAAGGGATGAAAAATTCAATAAAAAGACTAACTTTTTGAAGGAAGAATAACGCAAGAAGGCAATGATTGGACTCATTTTAATTGTCTAGATCTCATTGGATATGAGATGGATAAGTTTCATAGGGTTTATCCCATGAATTGAGCCTACTAAGTTAGAGGATAAAAGTTAGCTCTGAGTGGGGAATTTCATTTGAGAATTCTTTGAAATTCTTGAGAAAAAAAGAATCCCATAACTCTAAGTGTTTTTTTCCATTCGACCAAAGAATCAAGGGATAAACTAGAATAAAAAATTAAAAAAATGATATAGATATCTATAAAATATACAAACATACCTCAAAATTCACTAAAAGAAAAGCTCCAAATGTTGTCTACTATAGGGCAGTGGTAACAATGTTCCATCCTAGTATTCCAAAAGGATATTGTTCTCTCCATAGAGTTGATGAATAAGGAAAGGACCCCTCCACAAGGAATCAAATTTTCCATGCATTATTTTTGGATCTATTATCTTGTCCCAAAATAGATCTTGATCCCTGACTTGAAAATCTCATGGTTTGGATTTATTGTCAGAAAGCTTCTTGACTTGGCTTTGATGTTCAACAATGTGGTATACCACCTTTTTGAGTTGATCTTCTAGTTTGGTAGTGAACATAATACATTTAACTATGTAAATTTCAAATATTTCATCGTCAATCACTTTGGCCAATATGAGAGTGGGCAACTCCAATGTGATAGGTATCTCTACATTCAAACCATAAATATGCTTAAAAGGGAACATACCAATCACTCACTTGGGAGTGATGTAATCAAACCACAATGTATCATACAATTCCTTGTTTCATGATCTCTAATTTTCTTGTACCAACTTCTTGATAATAGTGACCAAATTATTGTTACTCAAGTCATCCTGACCATTTCTTTACTGGTAATAATCAGAGGAGTTAGATATAGTGATACCATATTCAAAATAGAACTTAGTTAACTCTTGTAATGAGAAAAAGAAACATTATCTATAACAATCATGTTAGGTACTCCAAACCTTGAGATGATATTTTCCTTGAGGAAATTATAAACAAACTCAAAAATAACATGTTTGGCTGGAATTGCCTTCACCCACTTGGTGATGTAGTTAGTATCCATGAGAATGTAATTATGACCCACACTTGATGATGGGTTCACTAAAATAATGAAGTCAATACCCAATTTATATAAGGGTTCTTCAATAACCATTGGATTAAGGGGTAGAGTTACAAACTTGGGTTTCCCCATAAATTACTAGCACTTCTCATATTTATGCATCTACGCATATGCATCTTAAAAAAGTTTTTGATAGTTTTACCTTAATCATATAATATTATTATTTATGATTAAACTTGATAAATGATGTCCACATGCCAAGTTGTGAAAGGATTTTAGAATTTTACCTTGTTGTGCTTTGTTTTCACACTACAGAAAAATCCCATCAATGCTTCAATTGTACAAACTATTGTCCCAAAGAATGAAATACATAGATATAAGCTTGATTTTCCTATTCTCTCTATAAGCCAAATGTTTTTTACATTCCCCATATGTGAGGAAATGAGCAATGTTAGAGTACCACTCATTCATTGTGCTTATGAATAAGACTATGGTAAAATCTTCCTCTATATCTCCCTTATCACTAGATTGCTCTTGTGATTTATTTTATATAATAAGCTAACACAAACCTTTTCCATTCACCATATTTTTAGTTATTTCCATATTTTACTCTTTGATATTAGTGATCAAATTTCCTATCTTGCTTCCAAATTTTTGTTGGGTCAGGATGGAATTTACTGTATAATCTGGTACTATTGCTATGGTGTGAAAATTAAGGATGTAATACCTAAAATGCTTAACCACTTTCACTATATCATAATCATGTTTCTCCATAGCTGAACAATTGATTTTGTGAGCATTTAGAGGATATATAATGAAATTTGTATGAGATTGAATTCCCTATTCATTTGGTTATAACAAAATGGTGGATAGAGTATGCGCAAAAGCATAACTATACATGATCAAATCCTTGGTATAGTTGGGATAGACTAAGATGGGAGCATGAGTGATTGATTCCTTTATAACACAAAATCTAACTCTACCTTCTACATTCTAATGGAAAACTCACTTTCCTTTCATCATATCCACAATATGACGTGTCTTATAATCAAATTTAGGTACAAATCTTCATAATAAATTAACATTCCCAAATAAAGAATGGAATTTTTTTAATAGATGGTAGAGTAATATTATTAATAAACTTGACCCTGTCAGGATCAATCTAGGTTCCTTCCTTGGTCACAATGTGCCCAAGGTGCCTACCTTCAGTAACCCAAAAAATGGATTTCTTAGGATTGAGGGATATCCCATGTTGATGGCACCTTTGAGGTACTTATTATAAATGATCAAAATGATCTTGACACTTATTTGATAAAATAGTTAAATCATCAAGATAGCCCATAATGAACTTATCAACAAAATATCAGAAAGTTAGGGCCATAGCCCTTTCAAATGTATCACTAGCATTGATCAACTCAAAAGGCATCCTTAAATATGCAAAGGTGCCCCATGGAGTAGTGAAGGACATCTTGTGTTGATCTTCATCTCATATCTCCACTTGACTATATCTAGAGAAGCCATTTAACATAGACAACATCTCTCACACTGTTACTATTTGTAGTACTTGATCCATTACCGATAATTGGTAATTATCATTTATTGATGATTGGTTTAGATTATGAAAGTCAATGGAGATGAAAATTTCTCTATTAATTTTCCTCATAGGAATGATGTTAGTTATCCATGTTGAGTGACGCATGGGAAAGATGATTCTAGCTTTTAGCATCTTTTGAATCTCGATAAGGATGGTACCTTAGATTTTATTATTGTATTGTCATTGTTTCTATATGTGAGGTTGAGACCCAAATTTGAGAGGAATATCATGATGAACTTCCTCGGGTCAAAAATATTTCAAAACAACATATTAATATGATAACACATCTATCTACTATCTATAAGTGTCACAAACTTCATTCTTTCCTCCAATGAGTAACATTTCCCAATATTTATCATTTTAGGATCATCTTCTCTTCCTAGATTGACTTGTGAAACTTATACTGATGAATCTAATTAAGAATATTTTAATTTGATAAATAAATCATTTTTACCAAAGAGTCTCTCTATAGATACCAATCCTTTGGGAATCTTCTTCCCTTTTATCTATAAAATTTCTTCACCAGTTTCCTCATCGACCTTGGAGATTAATTATTGAGGAGTAGAGTCACTCCCCTCAAAGTATAATTTACTAAAAATTTATGCCTTCTCCAAAAAGGCAATGACTTATTCATCATTGTTTAAAACTTTCCAATGATTTTCATTATCAGGAACACTTGGTCTATAAACCAACTCAATGGTGTATTTGTTTCCTTGGAAATCCTTCTGAGGAATTAGAAGGGTGGTTAAAAAGGCCAATGAATCTACCCTATATTTTAATTCTCTTAGGATAGAAGATACATTAAAATCATAAGAATAATCCATTAAATCCCAAACATGATTCCAATAATGCCTTAGCCTTAATTCTTTATTTGATACAAATTTCTGACTTCACAGATGACTAATTCAGTATCACCTTAAGCGTAGATTCTTTTAATTCCTTTTTTTCGTGCTACATACATCCCTAATAACAAGGCATCATATTCATTAGTATTATTAGTATTATAAAATTGAAAATTTAAATAAAAAGGGAAGAAAATTCCTTATGGAGATATGAAGACTATCCCAGCTTCAGATCCAATTGTGGAACAACTACTATCAAATTCTAAAGTCCAAATGTCATTTAAACTTTCTACTTTGGTAGTTTAAAAATATAAAACCAATTTATCTAAAGAGGGTGATTCATTTATTTATTTGATGATATTATATCCTCCTCTATAGTCAAGAAATAAGTGCACATTCAAGAGGTTTTAAATAGAATATGAGCTTTTGGATCCTCAATCTTTCTCACAGTATATTTCAGTTTCTTCTTTGGATGAAGTTTCCACATAATACCTTTGATACGTATTCTATCCTTAGAAAAATCCATGTTGATTTCACTACGAACATCTTTGCAAAACTTTCTTCCCAACAAAACT
>JARHVA010007602.1:125000-197500 GCA_037957365.1 Torreya grandis | reverse complement strand
TCTTTACCTTATTTGAAAAAGACTTTCCTTGGGATGCCTTGCTTGTAGATGGAGATATCCCAAATGCCTTAGATTGCTCCAAGGTTCGACTATGGGTGCTACACTCATAGCTCGCTTGTAGATGAACCTATTCAAATACAAAAATTATTATGAAATTAATAAGTATACATGAAACCAAGTTAATAAACTCATTTTTAAAACTATAAAAAAAAATCATTTAAACATGCACTTACCATAATCTCGTGGTCACCCTCAATTTTCTATTAACACTCGACTGGGTTAGTATCAGGTTTAGCTAAATGAATAGGTATGTCAAAATATGAATAAAAATGAAAATCTATCATATTAGTCATATGAATCAAACTATTAAATGGCATATGACATCCTTGCATACACAATATAGTCATGCATATAAGTTATATTTTCCAAAGTCTATATAAAATTATTAAAATAAAAGTACTAAATTACAATTCAAATTTAGAAGTGAATATGCATACCTCAATGAGTCCCTATGTATATGACATTACAGAAGCAATTCCCAAGTCTATCTTGACTCATAATTATGGAGGAGTGTCCACCCTAGTCATCAGCTAAGCAAACAACCTAATTATTAATAATGTGGATAATTTATTGATTAAACAAGTTTGTAACAAACTTAGTCTTGGATAAAATTTATATGGAATGTTAACTAAGGAATGTACATAAGATTTTTGATAAAATTCTTTTTTATGAATCTAATTTGTCAAGAAGTGTTAAAATCCTTTTTGTCCATAGTCCTTGTTCTTTGAAAACATAGAGTTTGTAAACTACAAAATTATGTGTCTTGTCTTTAGTCCTGTAACTTGTTAGTGATTTTAAAGAGTTTAAATAAGGATGTTTAATTATCATATAAATGGGGACATCATTTTGATATAGGTTTATAGTTCTTTGACATTGAAATATGAAACAATCCTTGAGTACCGTATTTACTAAAGGGCAACATACAGTCAAAGGACTAAGTTATATTTTGTTAAAACTAGTTTGGGATTCCACTGAGATTGTAAGGGGTATAAGATAGTCGATGGAAGTGTATAAAATATCATATTAGGTTTTGAAGGTATTGAGAGTTGAAGGAAAGGCAAAGTTAGCATCTTTTTCTCATCAGTAGACGCCTCCTTATCCCACACTTTAGCAGTTCGATATAGAAGAAACCTGCGATAGTAGGCAGGGGCCGAATGGCTACGGCTTCACACTATTACTTCAAACTTAGTTATTACACACTATTACAATTGCTTATATCAATTTTTGATTCTCAGGATCCATCAAGACGGGCAAGAGAAGAGCATACTCTTTCAATAAGCTACTAGATTTTCACACTGAAATTTTTTTGATGATATTGTAATGGGAGAGAGGCTTATTTATAGCAATTTTTGGGCGGTCCTACCTGCTCGCTGGCAAGGCAGTGTCAATCCCATCATGCTTTACAGCTCAAAAGATGGATACAGTGAGATGCTGTTTGAAGCATTGGATCCACATGATGATGATGGTGATGAAGGAATCCTAGGTTGTGGGCCCAACATGTCTTTCGCTTCATTCAGAAGATCATCTTTGAATATTGGATTAAAAAGGCATCTTATCTGGAAAGTGCTTTGTAGATGCCAGTGTCGACAATTTGGGGTCCCCGCTTCACATGGTGTATGTCTTGGAGTGCAGTGGAAATAAGATTCCCACTCAAGCTGTCAGTGAATGATTGTGTGCACGATAGTATCCTGATCATGATTTTCTTCTTCATGTATTCAGTGCGGGCCATGCCAAGCAATCCAGCGATATAGATGTTCGTTGGATGGAGATCTGATCCAAATGTGCCACATCCATAGTGGTCGCTTTAGTAGCTCAGTGAATTGGTGATATAGGAATTCACTATTAAGCCTTTCGATGGTGATGACTCCCGAGCTCTGTCGGCAATTAGCTTGAAGCGTCACTGCTGCAGACATTTGCAGGTCTTGTCCTACTGCATAAGAGATCCTCGTATATCGGGGATGCAGGCCTTCTCAAAGAATTTGATCTTGTACCAGAATATTCATAGAGTCAAATCCTTGATTAAGTATCCTGGTGAGATTAAAACTAGGCGCAGGCTGATGCATTAATGTTGTTGGAGGATTCCTACTGAGCCAATCTGCAATTACATTATTAGAACCTATAATATGCTCCACAGAGAAATTAAATTGATGAAAGAATGCCTGCCACCTGACATATTTTCTGTGACCATCTTTTCAACCATGATCCTTTTCTTTAAAGGTCAGAAATCTAGTACAATCAGTTACAATTATAAAATGTGGCAAATGGAGAAGTTTAAGCATGAACTTCTCAAGACATTTCTTTACAGCATATATATCTTTGTCAGATGAGATCCATTTTAATACATCGGAGCTAAACACACCACTCGCAAACTCATACACAAATTCTTTATTATCTACAATACAAATAAGTACTCCTCCCCATGCGAGGTCAGAGGCATCAGTATAGACTTTCATTTGTTTGGACTTTGGAATATGCAGTTCTGGTAGCGCGGCTACAGTTGCTTTAATTTTTTGAACTGCTGCTGTATGTTGTTCTTCCCAATGAAATGCTTTATTTTTTTGGAGAAGTGTTTGCAGAATGTACCTATCTTCACCAGAGTTAGGATAGAAACTATTTAGATAATTTAGCAAACCCAAAAATGCTTGTAATTTGGGTTTATCCAAACATTCAGGAAAACTGATGACTTTTTCTTTGATGTGCGGCTGGACTTGAAGTTTCGAGTCTCGGATCACCATGCTGAGGAAATTGCATTCAGTTGTGCATAACTAAATTTTAGTCTCTAAAAGGACTATTCCTGCATCTTGTGCCAGCTAAAAGAATTGGGAGAGATGAGTAGCATGCTATCTAAAGAATTACTAAAAATTAGAATATCATCAATATATACACAAAGGAAATGAGAAGTGCCACCAAAATTTTTATCCATATGCACCTGATAGTAAGCTGGCGCATTCATAACGCCAAAAGACATAACAGTCCATTGATAATGGCTAAAGGGACAACTAAACGCTGTCTTGGCTCTGTCTTCTTTTTTGACTCTAATCTGGTAAAAGCCTGACTTGCAGTCAAACTGTGAGAAATACTTGCAAGCTACAAATTTCTCAAGTAAGTAACTTTTATCTGGTATGGGATATGGATATGGCTCTGTTATAGCATTTAATGGTCTATAATTAATGACCATCCTTTTCTTTCCTCTTTTCTGCTCTAAATGTTTATTGACCATAAAGGCGTAGCAGCAGAAAGGAGAAGTCGATTTCTCAATGAAGCCATTTGTTTCCAGATCTTTGATCTGTGCTTCCATATCATCATAATCCTGGGCCGGTATTGGGATCTTTTTCCCAATCTTCATGTGCTTGCCTTCAAGTATCTTAATCTCCATCTCGGGCATAGCTTTGGACCAAAATTGCTGAGGATTTTCTGATCAGATAGAGGACTTGATCCTATTTCTAATTTCTATTATTTCAGCTGGGATTATTTCAGGGCTCTGAGTCATGGAGCTCGAGAACTGTTCTGTGGCATAGATAAGTCAAGGTATTCTAAGCCTTTCATTCTCTATGGTGAACATGATGCTTTTTTCAGTAGCACCATAGGGTGTATATCTATCAATAAAAGATCCTCCAAGGAGGATGTCAATGGGCATCTTCTCTAGGGTGAAGAAATCACAATGGAAGAGTTTATTTTGAATACGCAGGGGTTGTTGATGTTTATACTTTGTACTCATAAAACTATTCCCCTATATGTCAATGCTCTTATAAGCAAGATTGTCATCAAGTGTCTTCCAGTCACTGATGAGCTACGGTTTAGCAAAAGAAAATGAAGCACCAGTGTCTACTTGTGCGTCTACTACTCTGCCATTTATTTCTAATGTAAAAAATTGGGCAAATCTGCCATTAATTAAATGATTCAAATAAGCAGGCTATGGAAGTTCTAGAGAAGGAATACTAGTACATCCCAGTTTCTATCTTCCTAGATCTTGAACTATTATAGGTTCAGAGTAGACTTCTTCTTCTTCTGGTTCAGCTTCTTCTTCTTGTAGATTACTGCATTCACCAAGATAGTAATCTTGGTCAGAATAAAACATACTTCTGACTTCATCCTCATCATTGTCTTCATCCCACTGGGGTTCGACTGCAATGGCTATTTCTTCTACTGGTAGGAGTTGATTCCACAGTGGCTCTCTTATTTCTTTTGGCAACTCTTTGCTAGTGAACTTATTCTTTATCTAGGAGTCGCTTGGTTTGAAAGAGCTTGGATATTGCACAGGAGGATGTTCTGGTCTGTGCAATGTAGGTGGTTGTCTCGGCATAGAGGGCTGTCTCCCTCTAGATGATTCTCCTCTAGAGTATCCTCTTCCTCTTGGCTTTTCTGGTCACTCAGGCACTTCATGGTGATGGCGAGACCAGGCTCCTTGTACTTCATAAGGCAGCATAGACCAATCATGTTCTCTTGTCCTATAGTATCTTGCACCACGTTGCATATTGGTCATTGGTTGTTCTAGTTCATCTACAAGTGATTCAAGAGCTGCTGCATCTTCTTCATCATCAAATTATTCATCTGGAAGATCTTCAAGAGTTGGTTCATAAATATCTTCTTGGAGATAAAGATCTTCATCTGCATCTACAATATCCCACCACGCTGCTACGTTGGAGGAAAAACTAGCTTTAACAACAGGGTTTTTGTAGGAGCAATTAGGAGTGATATGGCTGGGTTTGTGACAAATATAGAAAATCATCTGCTTGGAAGGAGGTCATGCGGTTCGGCATTTCTTGAGGAAATGGTGAGGAGGTGCGTAGGAGTGCTTGCAGGGAAAAGAGCGGCACTTATAAGAGATATGCTTGCAGTCCTGCTTCTACTGTCGGCGAGGTTGCACAAATGATCTACAGCCAAATGGGGTTGTTTTAGGAAATACAGGAGCGATCTGAGATGCTTGGTGCTTGCTGAGTTTCTGCATAGACTTAGTTTTAGAAACTAAAGTCATTATCTATTGCTTTGCATAGTCAATGACATCAAAAAGGGCTAGATCTTCGATCGTGAGTCCTTTGAGATCAATATAAGAAATGACTATGTCAATCAAATTATAAGGTAGAGCATGCAAGAATTTGAGTTTGATCTCAGTAGATGCATAACTTTTACTGTCATATGAAAGCTTTCTAAACTATTTAGCAAAAGCATCAAATTGCTTTAGATCACAAAGCTCCATTTTGAGTAACCATTTCTTGGACTCAAGTTCTCGATTACCGACTGGAGGTGCAAACTCAGTAATTAATAAAAGAAATAAGGTGGCTAAAGAATCGGGTTGATTATGTACATGCTCATATTGCTGAGCCTCAGTCATAGACTACCACCAGAGACTGGTAATACCCCATAAAAATTTTGTTGCAAAGCAGGTGCCGCCAATTTGGTCTAGATGAGACTGAATAACAAGTACTCGCATGGTATTACACCAGGCAGTCATTTCATTCAAAGGGTCTAGCAGGTCATCTATATTCAAATACCATGGCTGCAAATGTATATGGGTTATTTACATAAGGGTATGGCTAGGATATCTCTTTACAGTTTTGAAAGAAGGGCCAAAGGAGACTGAACAGAGAAGTTTTGAAGATGATTCTGCCTTTTGGTCTTCTTTTGACAGCCAACAAAGACTATCATCTAACAAATCAAGTTTAGTATCAATGGAGGATACTTTCTTTTCTATATTATTTACAATATCTTTAATAGACAAAACATCTCTACACAGATCATCAAAATTTTCCATGAAATGAGAATTAATGGCGCCTACAGTATCTTGTATTCCTGTGTGTATAAGTAGGGTTATAAACTGAGAGTTTTTAGTTTGAAATTGATTGTGAGCTATCAAAACTTGATATCTAAATTAAAAATTTGTATAGGGTTAGTAAAGACCCAATGAAAAAATATTGGGTTTTTTAAACCCAGTAAGAGAGAAGTTATATCCTTTAGTGTGCTCTCATCCCTCGTAATGGCCTAAAAACCCTAATTCTAGGATTTTGTATATAAAATGAGATTTGACCTTCGAAAATTTCCAAAAATATATAATCTTACATTATTTGATGTCTTCTCACTAATGAATGTGATTTTAGGATTTTCAGGTATGGAAATGTATGTAAATGAGGCTGTGATCTAGTGTTAAGCCTAGAGAAGGGTTAAGGGAGAAGGGGTGATATTGAAATATGAGGATTTATCCAAAGAAAGGGGTTAAAAATGATTGATTAAGCTGAAAGATCCAAATGGGTATCTTTAAAGGTAAATATATTATAAATAAAGTTCATACATGTTAAATACTAAGGAGGTTTGCACAAATGGAGGGTTACTTTGTGAGAGGCCTAAAGAAGGAAGTACAATTTTTCTTGAGATTTGTGTTAGAGTGTTAATGTGGGAGTTGTCTCAGATTCTCCCAACAAGGATAGTTGCCTAAAACTAGGGCTAGTAGAAAGTAAAACTAGAAAGGTGTATGTGAAGGGTAAGTAGACATATCAAGGATGTAGAGAGAGAGAGAGAGTGCATTATAACAAGATACAAGGATTTATTTGAATAATATTATCATTGCTATTTTATTAACCAAAGGACTAAGGGAATGAGTTATGAATGGATGAAGGAGACGCTTGAAAGGAAGGGATATAAGCAGAGCTTAGTATAGAAGTTGATATGGCTTTTCATCAATAGATATAGATAGAACCTTTACCCCAACTAGATATAGTAGGTACTTGGGCCTCCTAAATAGGTGGTGGTAACAAACTACTCAACCCCATATATATGGGTCATAAGGCCTATGCCATATACATATAGGCTTTACTTTATATTTGATGTTGTCCCAACAAACCAATAGGATCTAATGGACACTCTCCCAACAAACTAATTGAATTCACTTTGTACAATGGGATCAAGAGGATATGCCATCTAAATTTATAACTCCATAGATAGAGATAAAATTATTATGCTCAGATGCAATCAAGATGGGAATTGAATTGTTAGATATGACCATTTTGGATATCAATCATAGAGATTGAACCACTCTATGTGGTTAGGATAACAAGGAATCAAGTGCCTAGGTATGAGGCCATTATTTAAAATAAAGGAGTGGTGTGCATATTGATGAAGACATGCTATGCTCAATTCAGAAATCGATATAAATATTTTGTACCAAACAACTTTTATCAAATAGATTCCATATATATATGTACATCCAATCCTACTGATTGGGATTTACCCGCTATGGAAACTACGTATAATGAGATCTCAAGCAAATTTTTAACTCACTATTTTGGTTATTGAAAACATAGTTGAGATGGAGGATGAGTTTCTAACAAGTTATGACATTCCATGTTAATACATCAAACAATAAAAATTCCAACAAAATTATATTAGGTATTTTATATTTTCTTACATAAAATCTACCAAGGATGAAAATAAGGTGTATGAATTTACATCTAGAGTATATAAGATTCACTTGAAATTTTACCTTTGTAAATGTATATGGTGTCGTACTGATATGGATAGATGTAGTAGCCTAGGTTGGCACACTATCTAGTTGTGATGTCGAATGCTATGTCTCCTCCTGAAACACAAAAAAATACATATATATATTATTCAATTTAAATGTGTAAATTAACTTTCAAATTTTTAATTTGAAAATATAACTTCAAAATTTAACATTAAATTTATATAAAAGATATCTGCATGTGTGTAGAGGCTCACAATGTATCTAAACCAAATGTGTGTGCCAACAACTCATCAATCAAGAATACATCCTCTAGTCTCCCTGAACCACCACCATCATCATATGAAGTTCTAGTGCATATAACACCATAACATCTGCATGGGTGGGATTGGGTATGACCACTAGCTGGAGTATCTCGAGCATCTATCTCTAATATTGTACTCATATGATGAACAAGTGTATCAGTAAGCATACTAAGTGCATAAAAAGTAGCTATATCCACAACCTCTGTCACCATAGAGGGTATATCTAGATGATGTGGCTTTGGTGTAGGTATCCTTACAGGGTAATTAGGTGCATGACGTGCACATGGTTGATCATATGCAGAGTTTTCTCCTCAACTCTAAAACTCACCATAGTTAGAGTAGTTTAGAATTTGATTGAGGAAAAACTCACAATAGAGTTTCATTAAAAATTACAAACAGACCTTATGTTTATTACAAGGGGATAGTCAAGCACCATCCACCATTACTCCCAAAAATTGGCATTAATCAAATCATGTTGGCATCAGTGAATTGGAAAACATTTGATTGTTATGATAAATGGGGTATTGGTGGTCAAGTCAATAAATAAGGCACAAATTTGATCTTTTGTTATATTTTTGTTCTTTACTTTAAATGATGATAATTTTTTAGCGTAATAATCTATACAATTGTCCCTATATGACTTTCATTTATTAATTTGGCAAGTTATCAAGTCAACTTGACCTAATACTAACTCTAGGTTATTGGCCAAATAAGTGCAGTGGGTGTTTTTGGAAGTGGGCTCCCTCATTCTCCTAATTATTTACTCAATTTCAATTTTCTTCTCCATTATGTGAGCAACTATATCCTCCTGGCTACTTGGGGGATCTACAAGAACTACAAGAGGGTTAGGTCGAGGGTTAAGAGGGTTAAGAAGGTTAGGAGGGTTAGGAGGGTTGGGCGGAAGGTTAGGTGTATGATTAGATGGAGGGTTAGGTGGAGCATGCCGACCTATTGGATAAAAAAAAAAAAAAACTTGTAATTCACATTCACAAGAATTTTTAAAAAATTGATTTTATCTAAAAAAGCATACCTCTTCTTCATGGCAACATCATTGATTTGATGAATGGAGGGAAAAACATGAATCTTGTAGGATAAAATGAGAGCTTGAGGGTGAAAACATGAATGGGAATCAACAAAACATGAATGGATAAAATGCAAATGATGATTTTTGTTGTTTAATCATTTCAATAACATGTACATGTTATTGAAACATATAAGAACTCGTACATGTTCTTATAATCTAAAAAAATATGTACATGTTATTGTTATAATGCTTATGCATTATGGCTCGAGAAACTTGAGCCATAACACATACACATTATAATAATAATGCATACATGTTATGGGTTATGTCCATAGAATTGTCCTCCAACTCCGTATAGATACCCTATAAAATTATTTGAGAAGAGGGAATGGCATTGCATGAAACACCTTCTCTAAAACTGCAAAATAATGAGTGCTTGACCACTATATGATTTTTCACCAAAAAATTATAAAGTTTATACCATAAAATAATCTCAACTTGTGAATAAACCATTTAATCATAAAAAGGGTGATCGTAATATGTCCTATTCATTTTTTAACTTACACACTACATAATTATAAAAAACATGACACTAATATGGCCTTTAAAAATGTAATTCCATTTAATTATAGGCAAAAAAAAAGGATTTTTATAATATTCTACTAACTATATCATTTTTTAGAATCAATATAAGGGTTATATGGGTCCCTTGCCATTTATTAAAAAAGACAAAGTTTTAGAAAAAATATCTGAAGCTCAAGTATTTACAAAGGAGAAACTGAGGTCCCATCAAAGACAAGGCCAACCAAATGGCAAGTCTGCAAAATAACAAAAAACCAAGGAAATAGTACCAATGAAAAGAGCAACCACTAAAATAGCCCAAAAAATTTAGTCCATATCTCACTATTAATGGGAGATATGATCCACTTGGACAACAATCCTACCCTTTTTTCCTTTTTTCTTTTTCACACCCTGCCATATGCCTTGACCATCCTCTAACATGACAAGATGCCTATCAGAGGACATAAAATAAAAAATTAGATTTGATAACACCTCTTTATCAAAATTAGAAATCTTTGATTCATGAACTCTATTCACTCCTAAAATTGTCAAAGATAAATTTTAAACTTTTGCTTTGTCCCCCATAGTTGATGCTACATTACCAACCAAAATAACTCGATCTTTATATTTCTTCTCCCCCAATTCAATATTTTCCTGATTACCTAAATTCATAAAAATATCTTCTGCCACTAACTATTTATTTAGATAGCTCTACCAACTGGAATTTGGAGTCACCACTTATTTTTTGTGCTTCTAAGTATGACTCTGGGGGCATGAAGTATAGAGATGCCCTAGTAATTTACAATTACGACACCTAAAGGTAGTATTTTCATAATCTATAACTGGAAAGTGCCAAGATTGATCATGTTTAAGGATAATTTTATCTGGTAATCCTTTACTTAGATGAATCTCCACACATATTCGAGAATATGTACATAAACCTTATTCAGCTTGCTCATAATCAGATTTTATTATTGTACTTGAAGCGTTCCCAATCTCTTTGTGCACATGCACAAAGTGAAAAGGCAAGTTTGGACATTGAACCCATATTGGCATGTTTGTAATTGATAAGGAATTTGGATAAAAAACTGGAAACCACATGGTAATAAATAACCCTACACTTCCCAGGAACCATCGACCTTCCAAATGACATTTCTAGTAGTCTTTCTCATTATGAAAATGAGCAATGAGTAATCCCTATGAGCAAACGGATATCTCACATTATTTTGTCCATATCTTGTGTATCCATTGGTATAATGCAATCATTGAAGGCCAAAATCCATTAAACCTACAAATTACTACATCCTTTGATAAAGTATTTCAATATTCAGCCACTTCCTCATTTATGATCTCCACATGAGGCACCGCCTCCACTTGTTCTACAATGTAAGCATTATATATAGGGGTAGACTTCTTAGCACTCAAATTGGCAATAGCCTTTTAAACTGTTTCCTTAAAATTAGCTAGTTTGGAAGTGGATGCTTGTCGTGTCCCTATAACTCCTCCCCGCAATCTTGAAGTCATTGGAATTATTGCATCCTCACCCAAATTATAACTTGTCAATAGATCCGTGTTCTAGAGTTGTTTGCCCTGAAAAAACAGATATTGTACATCTGCTGGAATACCTGAAAAAAGGTCTAAATTTTGCTTAAGATCCATCATTGAATCTATCGGCTTCATCCATATGCATTTGGTTATCCCAAATATATATAAAACCATGACCTAGTTCGCTATTGCCACTAGATTTAGATATGTTATGTTCAACCGAATCAAAATCCTAGTCGACATGTTGTCAAACACTTTGCAGTAATCCTCTTTTTGACTAAAACTTGCAGCAAACACCATTGCGAAATCCACCCTGCTAGTTAGACCCACTCCCTATAATCCTCTACCTTCTCTGCATACTTCGCCACTGTCCATCATAACGAATACCTAATTATCAGAGCAGAATCCAAGGAAATTGGTTCGTAATGTGCGGAGTGCCATGATATTGAAAATGAAGAAGGTTGCTTGAACAGATATTCGCATGTACTCCTCGCTTATGATAAGCCGCCCCACTCTCGCCATACATGCAGGTCCTACTAGGATTACAATAATTCCATGCGAAGTATTAGTGGTAGAGTTTGAAACGATCTTCATCCTCCTCCGCAAATTCTAAATCAGATCGCTGCAGTTGTAACGACATAAACCTAATGCCTCCCTTCGACTCCATCGCTACCTTGCCATACTAACTGGTAGCATCCCTATCCATAGGTGAGCTCATAATCGGCATCAACAGCAATGGCGACAGTCCTCCATAGTCCAGCTTCCGATGGTATGATCTTGTGTTTACTAGCTACATCATTAATCTGAGGTAACAACACATAAAATGAACATCTGCAGCCTGCCTTGCACACTAAAATGTAGGTGGATATTTTTATTTTTATTTTTATTTTATTTTTTATTTTTTTAAAATATTAAAGTATAACACAACATAATTACATACATGGCTTTTGTATAAATGAAATCATGATCCTATAGAATTGTCAAAAAAAATTGGACTAGGATAAAATTATTTTGTAGACCTATTATGTATTAGACATGCACTAAGAATTGGTAAAAAAATCAAATACGCATCCAAAGTAAAAAGTGGGGACCAACAAACAAAATATTAACCAAAAAAATAATTTAAATGTTTAAGGTTTTTTAATTTTTTTTAATTTGTAGAATGAGACCTTCGTTATTTTTATTAAGTGTGATACTGAAGTTCCAACCTTTTGAAAAAATACACCATGGCCAACAACATATTTTTCCTACAATGCAAATGCATAAAAATGTGTCATGTATCAAAAGTAGGGAAATATAACAATATTAATTAATCAACATCTAATCTAAACTTATGAACATGTATAGAATACCTAGTTCATTCCAACCAGTTTAATGTTAGATGTTATCACCAATGAAAAAAGTGAAATAAATGCCATTGATTATTATTTTCTATTTCTCATCAAACCATACCTCACATCACGTCATCCACAATTATAATATTGTTTCTTCCCACAACTCAACCTAAGCCCACGAAACCAACATGACACCCATGGTCTGCTTCAAACCCTATTTTATTGCATAAACCATTAAAAAGCCATAAACACTATATTTCTCAAAAAATCATAAAAACTATATAAACACCCTTTTTAATCCTAACTTCAACTTAAAAAATAAAAATAATGCATTACCAATGACCACCAAATAAAATCATAATCAAAAACTATTTTTAGGTTTATGACTCACTCTTGCAAATTGAACCTTCTGCAATGACGATAGAGACAAATATGCCCAATCTTTATCTGACACATCTTATTTTTAAAAACATTGACTTGGAAATGGAAACATGCTCAATCTATGGTATATCTAAGTTGAGGTATCAAAATTATACAAAATCAAGATAGACAAAATATTCTCGATACACTTACAGTACATGGGTTGCATACTCAATCTTTGGTCTATGCACAAGCCATAAACACTACATAACATAATTTCAAACATATAGCATATTATCATATAAACCCTAACAAGATCCATAAACCTCTAAACGTATATTCATTCTTTAATATGGCAATGGGGATTGAATAAGGATTTTAGATAATTTTTCATGTCTTTATGCTATTACAAACCAAATAAATATACAAGGATACTTTCTTCTATAAACCTGATAAAAAAATTACTACATACCCCAACTTTGGTCTATGCACATTCAGAAATACCCCTATTCAATCTTATATGTCATATTAAATAATAAAAATAGTGGATTTCCAATGGTAAACAAACTAAATCTTCAAACTTAACCTACTTCAAAATGCTCGCATTATCAATCTCTTTAATATGTTGTATAGATATAAAAAGTTCTAGGGATTTCTGTACCATTGAATAATAAAAATGAATGTTTTGTTCTGCAAAATTTTAAAAATAATAGATTCTACACAATAACCTTAGCACCCACAAAAAAATATTAAAAATTGTTAATAACTAAATTTATTAACATTTCAATATTCGGTATCTACCCCTTGCTTATGGTTCGGTAAAATATACAATATAAACCCACTTTTCAAATTCCACTTTCATCTCCAAAAATAAACAATTAATTTGAGGTTTTTGGATCTCACCCATGTAAACCGAGCCTTTCTCCCACAATGATAGAGACGACTAAACAGATATATTTTCCATTGGAAAACCTATTAAAAAATGACCTATACAATGATTACATGCACAAACTCTATTCTTTGTATGCCAATCTATATAATCTACACAACATTTTATACTAACTCAAATGGCATCTTCAAGTATCACAAATATTGCATTACCAACAAACAACACACTAAATTACAACAAAAAACTTTAAAATTTCTGCCACCATGACAAAGACAACTCAACGCAAATATTTTTCATTACAAGCTTATTAAAAACTATAAGTTGGCCATGACTACATGCCCAAACTCTGATCTATACATCTCAAGCTATCAAAATTGCATGACATTCGAAACTCACTAGTTGCAACACCTTTTTCAATAACCACTATCACCTTAAACAACTACATTACAAACGGCCAACAAACCAAATCATAGCTAGAAATTATTTCAATGTTTAAGGCTCCTAATTTTTGAAACCAATACTTCCCACCATGAGGATAGAAACATCTATCAACATTTTTCAACTACAAACTTTATTAGTAAAAAAAATTATGTCACTATTAATGATAAAATATAGAAAGAAAAAAAATTGTTGTTGAATTCATGCATAAAAATAGATTTGAGGTTAACCTACATTGCAATGGTTGTATGCCCAATCTCTAATCTATATGCTAAAGCTCTCAAAAACTCAAGGCTTCTTTGTCCCATTAAATAAACAAAGCGAATGTTTCACTATGTAAAAACCAAAAAATATACAAATTTTTTTGACAAAACAACTTTACCACCAACAAAAAAAAATACAATAAATGTCACTACTTAAATCTAGTTACTTTTCAACCTTTTTTATATATCCCTTAAACTCTAGGAGACTAATATCTCCCGACAACAACCTTTGCCATACTTCAATACCATTAAATCAACTTATATTACACATTAACAAAACAAAACAAAATATTGATTATATTCATCTTTCAACTTTATAACCCATCGATCATATATACATCAAAAAGCTTAATCCAATAGCTGATTAGCTATCGGCATAACTAAACCATATTACCACTCATAGCTTGGCAACTGTCACATTATTAACCATATAAGAATTTCATTTGAGATTTTTAAAATTGGTTAGAAAACACCATGCCAGGTCATTCCGCTGACTCCGAGGAAAACTTAACTAAACGTTATAAGATTCAAACCTTGAGCTATTTTACTCGGACAATAATAAAAATACAGCCCTAAAATTTGTATGACAAAGATTGTCGAAATTCTAGGTACAATAGAGAGAATGCACGTTAAGAATTTCCACGGGCTCAGCAACGTTCTCGGTCATCTTTTGATCGATAAACTTTAAATTAATGTTTACTGAATTCGTAGACAAGTAACTCGCACCACGGTTAGGAAGCCTTTACAGTTTCCGGAAAATCAGTCGACCTCAAGTCTTGGTGATCTGAATTATCAACGTCTACATATTTTTCGCTTTTCGTGGTCATTCTCACCGCTGGTAATTTAACAGGAGTAGATTTGAGTACACGAGAAGGGCACTTCGCAAAGAGTTTCCTTTTCTGGCAGCCGGTTTTTGCTCAGATAAGTGTTCCTGTAATTCTTGATTTCATTGTCCGTTCACAAATAGTTTTCTTTTCCGTCAGCCTGCTTTTCCTCCAATAAATGTTTTTGCTCAGATGAGTGTTCCAATAATTATTGAGTTCATTGTCCGTTCGCCCTGGCAGTCTTCCTGCAATGAGTGACCATCTGCATACGACATAACATGGCATCATTATAGCAATTGAATTTCTACTATAACATCTTAAATGTAAATATGAGTAGAAGGATATTTTTTTAATACCTATTGCCAAGGAGTTTATGCAATCCAGCAAAGAGCTCCTCTTCCTCGGGGGAGATGTTTCCCCGCTTGGTGTCGGAATGGAGACGGTTCAACCACCAGAATCTGCAACTCTTACCGCAACGCTTCAGACCTGCAACTCAAATTATACACGGTAAATACTTAATAGACCTGCAGTTTATACCTGAAATTACATTACACAATTAAAGGGTGAAAACGAATGCGTTAAACAGTTCACCTGCGCTTTTGGGAAAAACTCGCCATCGACCCTCGCCATGAATTAAAATGTATTCACTCAAAATAAAATCTTCTTGAGCAGACAAAGCACCGCCGTTGAGCCCCGCATCCTTTTGGCAGCAAAGGGATCTGCCCATTCTGATTTGAGGATTAAGACTTTCGAGAGCAGATCTCAATAAATAGATTTGAAGCGTAACAAGGACCTAGGGTGTAGCTTGATGGTGGGACTTTAGTGCTTTCTCAGTTCGCACTTAGGTTTTAATCCCCCAGATTTTAGGGGATTGGGGTTATGTTTCCATTTATACAGCTCGTTAAGGAATAGTGGCTACGTTTGGTTTTGGATCAGGGTCACATTTGCATTTACACAGTTGGTTGAGGGATGGTGGTTATGCTTTGTCTTTACCCTACTTCCTAAACCTTGTTTTGTGAGAGACGTTATTGTAACGTTAAATATCGAAAAATAAATAAATAAAAATCTTTCTTTTCATTATAAATATGTATATATAATCATTGAAGTTGCATTGCAATAATTTTAAGTTTTATCATTGACATTGAAGGAGCAAGTAGTTGAATAGGCGAGTGAGTGATTAGGCTTGTGGGGTTGTGAGTAGGTGGGTCAGTAGAGGTGTGGGTAGATAGGTAAAAGTATAACAATTCTTACTTATCAATTTTGTGAAATTTAAAAAATAAATAGATAAATAAATCTTTTTATTATAGGTGTCTATATAAAACAATTGAAATTACATTACAATAATTATGAATTTTATCATCCACATTGAAAAAATAAATAATTAAATGAGTGATTGATTAGACTTGTGAAGTTGTGAGTAGACGGGTCAATAGAGTTATGAGTAGGTAGGTAAGCGTATACAGCAACTCCTACTCATTGACTTCATGCATAAGTGATGGGAGTAAGAAGGATGAACATGTGACCTGCATTATTTTTTTTACCAAATATACACTCATACACTCCATGTGATAATTACTCTACCATACCTTACACTGAGTTCAACTTAAATATTTGTCCCTCCTTTCAAAGAAAGACAAATTGTGATCACAGAATCTCCAGCAAATGACCCACTTACTTTGGTGTAACTATATTTTTTTTACCAGCTCAACTTTTTTCATGACGGTAGGAAGATATTGATTATGAGTGACCACAGTAATAGATATAATTGCGTATATTGAATTCTTGAATTGTTGTCAGACTACTAAGAAAGACCAATTGATGTGAGACCACTCTTTTGATAGAAATCATATGTTTTTGTACAATTATGTCCAATAAATCATTATTATTTTCGATACACCTGGCCATCTGTGAATTACTTTAATACAATTTATTATCTAATTTAAGAGTGTATATATTAACTACTGATTATTTTAGTTGTTTTTATATATTTCTATATATATAATTGTTTATATATATATATATATATATATATATATATATATATATATATATATATATATATATAACACATTTATTAAAGTCGTACAAATCTCAATAATATTATATTATAAAATTAATTTTGACAATTTTTTAATTATCTCCCTCTAATTATCATTCAACTCAATGCTTACTAAATTTATGTTATCCTCTACTTCTTTACGAAAATTACAAAAATGGAAATGGATGACAACTATTTTTTGTTGCATATATAAAAGTGGGTGGAAACAATGCCAACATTAATGTGAAATGTTGTACATATAATGTATTCTACATAGGAAATGATAAATGCATGTGTATAAGGTAGAAGATTAATTGACAACTAATGAGATTTAATGGGCTTATTTGGCGAGGATAGAATTAATGATGAAGAAATACATTACATAATATAAGATAAAGTAATATTAATGTTTTTTTGCCAATGAATAACTTAATCAAAATGAATTTTTATTCATAATGAAATTTAATGGCGAAAAATCATTACAACCCAGGTGCATCAAAGGGAATAAGATATTATTTGTAGAGTATATGTTAAATTGTGTCAAATTTATTTTCATTTAAGATTATTAAAGTACATCTAATTTTTTTCAATTTTTAGTTTTATATACATCAACAAATTTTCCATCAAAGGTAGATCACATAAATTTTAATTAAAAAAAAAAAAATTGATCGAATTATTATTTTACTAAAACTAGTAAAACAGGTCAAATTTGTTTTAATTTATTGTTTTATACTTACATTACTGAGGTTTCCATCAAAATTGAGTTGCATAATTAACAAACACATAGAAACCTATAATAATATTAATTTATAATTAATTAATATACAAAAGTCATTTTTAAATGTGTACGTTAACAATGCTTTGTGATTATTTCCCCCTTCCCCACACACAGCATAGTGACTACCCATGGATAATGTTTAGTCAATGTAAGCTAATGCTGATCAAATTTTATGGTGAGTAGGTATTCCATAAACGTAGTGATAAGGATGGCCTCCTATAGATTAATTGTGTGTTTTCAATAGGAAATGTGAATATATTTAATCACAAACTATAATTTTTTCAAATAACATACTGTGAATTCATTATTTAACATAATTTGGATCTATTAAAAATAACACGTTAGGATTTTGACTTATCATAATTAGCATACAATATATTGATGCAAATCCGAAACTATTATGTTTCTTAATTTTCCCATATACATTAAAATCTTTTATGGGAAACTAGTAGCCATATTAAAAAGAGGCATATAGGGAGTATCGATGTTATAAAAAAAACTAGGATCACTCCAACAACTCATTACCATAGTGAGTAAACCATCACACACACATGAAACTCATTACCATAGTTAGTAAACCATCACACACACATGAAAATCATGAACATGTATATCTTTGTTTATTGTATATTTTCCAATTATAATAGGGAGGCCTATATAAATAGATGAAATATTTTATTATTCAACAATAGTTTGGTCATTTTACACAACTCAGAATAGGTGGATTACTTAAATAAGTGCACAATTAAATATTATAGGTACACAAGGTTTGTAATCCAACAACAATTAATAAAATCCCAAATCAATCTTAAATATCAAGATTAAAAAAATTGGTTAAGAAATATATTAAAAATTTAGATAGTGTGAACATGAACAATCCAACACCTTCCTTTAAGCATCAAATGGTGAATGATTAAATAAATTAGTATATGCACACCCCCAGTTTCCCCTGCCCCAGTCCCCTTCATGATGAGCAAGTGTAATGATGCCAAACATATGTATGTGTGGATGAGGCCAACTAATTGAATTGCATCGAAAGTTACCATTAGCATTCACCAGAATAGCTACTCTTAAGAAGGAGAATGAGATTAACAAAAAAATTGAAGTATACTATAAACATTCAAAAAGGGATAATAATATATAAAATAAACCTATAAGCAATAAATCAAGAGGGTTTATCTACAACTATAAATAATAATGAGCAATCAATAAGGGAGCTATAATTTTTAGGAGAGTGGAGTGTAGTCTAAGAAGATAAAAAGTGGGGGATGCATGTCTACAATTCTCTCTCAATGAATGATTAAAAAGTTTCCAAAAATGATCTAGATTCCATCCCATTTTAATACGGATATAAGTATATGAAACAATCAATGCAAATTACACAAATAAAGCATGTATAAAAGCATCTAGTAGTGTGTCAAAAGAATCATGTCAGATATGAACAATATAAGTGTTCTCATGGTTGAATAAATGTGCAATAGATATCATGTGTTGCTTAATATCCTCAAAATAAATTATCTAAAAAAACATGAACATAGTTATCATCAAGTGATATCAAATAGGATGCAACATCTGATTTTTAACCAATGTCATAATATGAATCCCAAATAATAAGATGAATGAGAGGAATAAGACCTTGTGAGTGCATAGTAAGACCTCCACCAAGATCACCCATAGAATGGATTATACAATAATGAAATAACTAGTTTGATTCTAAGAAGAACCAAGTAAATAAGTGGGTGGATTAATAGTGGGATTAACTAAATATACAATAATAGATTCAATTATAAGCCCAAATATTGAAAAACTAGAGTTAGTAAGTGCATAAATAGTGACTATAAGTCGATTTGGTATAATGCACATGTACCTGATTCAAGAATAATACATGATGAACTAGGCTAGTAGCATAAATGTCCCATATATCAAGATTATGTTATGAATGAATAATTTGGTTCTTCAAGGACTGAATGATAGCCTCCTTGTTATGAATGAGGGAGAGAAAAAATAATTTTTATTTCATTAGTTTCATATTTTATTCCTAAACGTGGCAATAATGAATCCATTTTTAAGGAAATGTCTTAAGAAAATTAGGTACACTTGATGAAATAATAGACATCCCACAACTAATTATAAATATGTAGTTCTCTTCAATGATTTATTACAATACTATGACTATTCCAAAATTAAAGTTATATAAGCACTCATGTCTTTATACCCTATATGTATATTATTATAGTAAGCAAACCATCATGCACACAAGAAAACACATGCATAAATGTGTATTTGTATATTTTTAATCCTAAATTACAATATGGAGTACCATATTAATACATGGGATATTTTATTACACAAAATCAACTTTTTAGTTGTGCATAAATAAAAATAGGTGGATTACCTAAAAAGGTGCACAACTTAACATTGTAAGTGCACAAGG
The DNA here is from genome assembly GCA_037957365.1 of Torreya grandis. Lineage (NCBI taxonomy): Eukaryota > Viridiplantae > Streptophyta > Pinopsida > Cupressales > Taxaceae > Torreya > Torreya grandis. The sequence goes on along the minus strand of JARHVA010007602.1, from coordinate 177,194 downwards.
TTTTCAAACCAACAACAATAAAGAACTCTGAAATCATGCTATTTACTTTATTTTGAATTGAAATGAATCAATTTAAATATAAAATAACTAATATAAATTGATATAAAATAGGGTAAAATAAAGCACAATAATGTATAAAACCTAATGTAAGCTATAAATAGTGAATTAAAAATGGGGAAATGTACTTATCTTTCAATAAACTGATTTCTAAATATAAATATTATTGAATGGCCTAGAATTGATTGGACTAAGCTCTAAATTATGTCACAACAAAAATCAAAATTCTATGAGGTAAATTGATAGCACCACATTAGGAGGAGAGGTCTATAGTGAAGATAAGTCCAATTTCTTATATATTGTCCCTATTGACCATATAAATCATTTTTAAATTGGAGCACATGTGACTACCTACAAGGGTTTTATAACTATGTGTGGAGAATGAATAGATGTGAAAAAACCTTTAAAAATAAATCCTTGCTCCTACACAAGCACATGAAAGGAGATAAAATGTAAAACGTGTAATGGGATAAGCATAAAGGGCAAAGCTATCCTCAGAAATCTCTTTATTGATTGAGTGTTGCCTACATATCCTAAATGGCCTTAGGTCAATGTAGTTATATCTTTAAGGAAGATCATATGAATATAACTTGAACATTTGATTATAATGATCAAAAATAGATACCATTAACCTGAAATAAAATATTTTTAAACATGTTTGATGACTATAGGAAAGAAACACAATTTAAATTCAAAATAATAATGCTCTTTCTCTTAATGTATAATTCTTATGAAGTCAGATTTTTAAATGATTACACTAAGATGCATTGATGTGATTTTTAGAGAGGAATCTTTCTAATATTTTCATGAGTCAACCTTATTAAAATTATTAGACATCCATTACTAAACTTATCAGTTTCTAAAAGTGTTTGTTGTAATTAATTGTATAGGAGTACATTAGGGGACATATCTACAATGCAGACCTAACTACCTAGTGCAGATTTTTCATGAAATGTCAAAACCACCAAAAAATATTATTAAGGACATGTGATAAGAATATAGATGAATATGGATGAAGTATGGACATATGCATAACTTTTTACCAGTTCTTATAAGATAGTGAAGGCTCAAATAATTATTTTGGCTAAAGAAATGGTGAAAAGAAAATGTAAGGTAAGGATGTTAAAAAATACATTATCAAGCATTTCTTGATAACATTAATGTTTCTAAATTCACTTCACAACTTCCCAAAATCACTCCCCCACCAACATTTTAGTGATGTAATAAATTTCAATTATTAGAGTAAAGGAAAGAGAGGTAAAACATTAGTGTTGAAATCCACTATGTCTTCATAGGAGTTTGATATATTAGTGTACCAATTAACCAATGTGGAGGTAGGATGATTTCAATTTGTTTTTTCCCTATCCAAGGAGAGTAAATAATTTTGAAAGTGGTAATACTATGAGTCTTAGGCCATTGGGTTTTACTAGACCATAAACTAATGAACTCACAATATCTAAACCTATGGTGAAATTGAGACTGATCATGCCTTGATGTCTTACTAGCTAACCAAAAGAGAGGTAAGATGTTTTCAAACTTATTTTATTCCTGTTCATGGATAACAAATAATTTTGAAAGTGGTAATAGTATGAGTGTTATGCCATTGGGCTTTATTATACGATACGATCAACTTATAATATTTAAACCTATGGTGAAATCGAGAGTGATAAAATCTTTATGGGTGAATATTTTGATTTAATCAAGCATATACTTTCACTTTTTAAGAACAATCTAAGAATTAGTAAAGGTTTTTAGTTGTTGAGTGTTACTAATCTCTAAAGAGATAAATAAAAAAGGGTGAATTTGTACATGGTTAGTTAAAGTGTGATTAAGATGTGGAAAGTCACCAAGCTCAAACATGGGCTAGTTACAAAATATATGAATCACACTACTAAAAATAGTTTTAGATTCAATCTATAACAACTTGAAATTGTCTATTGAAAATTGGAAAAGAAGGGAATACATGAATCAACATCATGCCCCTTATTTTGTATATATAGATAATTTTGTTGAAGTATCTTAAATTAACTCCAATTTTGTATTTTAGTTAAATAGTCCATTGGTTAAATCCTAACAAAATTAGAGTTAATTTAAGATACTTCAACAAAATTGTGACTATAAAAAGTGATTTAAGCCTTAATAGGCTACAATTTAATTAGATAATGAAACAAAAAATCATTTGGTTCAATGAAATATGCATGTTTGACATGTAGAGGATGTGGTATGGGGATTGATAAACTCCAATGTCATCATATAAGTAATTAAATAGTTAATTATTCAATTATGGAGGAATTTCGGGTCAATATAAGCCCCTTGAACCTAATTATGTCTATACAATTTGACTTGAAGCTAAATTGGATTTTATTTATCATAGATTGAGCCAATTAGTCACATAGTGGAACTAGGACATGATTTTGGATACATTGAGCCAAATCAACCTAATTTAAATTTTATATGATGTGATTAGGAGTTAAATTAACACTAGTCTCATCATATAGTGAACCAAATAATTGATCCATTTAATCAAGGAGGAAATTGAGGACACTTTAAGCTCTATAAGAAGGTAAACTAACTTTAAGATTAGGATGTGATTTTTTGCTAAATTAAGCTCTGATTTTGCCATTAATTTATCGAATTAGTCAATTAGTCTAACTAAAAACATTATTTGAAAAAATTTAAACCCTATGAACCTAATTTATGTCTAAATCAACTAAATGGGATGCAACATATGGATTTATCAGCCTTATTTTTACCATAAATACAAACAAGAAGGTAATTGGTGATAATATGAACCCATTGAACATAACTATGAGTATATGATGTGATTTGGGGCTAAATTACCTCATATTTCATGATATATTGATAAAATTAGTAAATTATTAAATCAATGATGCAAGTTAGACAAAATTGAACCTTGTGAATCTAATATTTATGATATAAAATGTAATATGCGGATCAATTGACCCCAATGTCATAACACCCTTAACAAAATAGTTCATAAATTCAATCACAAAGGAAAATTTGGCCACTTTGATCCCATTTAACCTAATTATGACAATAAAATACAATTTAGGGCTCAATCATTTAGGTATATTTCAGTTAGTAATCACATGGATGACTAAATATTATACTAGTTAGATAATAATAAATAATTGTGTTAGTTGATAGCTCACATAGATGATAACTAGCATAAATAGAGATATGTGAGAGAATTAAGGAGGAAGGATAAATCTTGGGAGATATTTGTGTATTTTAAGATTAGCCTTGATTCATATTTTGTAATAGATCATAGAGATATTTATATTGTATTCCTACATTGTATTAGATATCCTAAATATATTATCAAATAGAATAATATTATTTCATTCAGGTAAAGTTTTATTTGCTATTGCAAGTGTGTAAATATGTACTAGAATTATTATCTAGTATCAGAGCCTGGCCTACTCCTTAGTTAGGTTGACACAAGAAGGAAATTTGATAGGCTTCAAAGCATTGAATATCTAGCTTGTATGCTTCATTGTCAACATCTTGACTATGTGATTACATGGGTTACAAATATGTTTTTCATCAATTGAGTTAGGTGATAAAGGAAGTGTTCAACTTGGATCTAATCATGTTATAGTCTTCACTTATGCCAAAATATGCTTGCAATCTTCAAATGACTCATGCCAACTCTACCTATCCATGATAATTTGGCATGTATTTAATATATATCTTTGTTCAAACATTTTACAATGAATTTACCTTGAAAAGTTTAATTCACCTAGTATTCTCTTAACACAAATCTCTTGCCAGTTGTAGCACATAAGTTTAATAGTGTTAGGTATTATTTTAGAATAGTACGTAATATATTTGTTAAGTTTATAAGTCTATTAAATATTTTAAAAATAGGAAAAACACAAGTCAATTTTATTAATTGTGTCTTTTAAAGTCTTTATGAATTTAAGTTATTAGATTTGCTTACTTTTAGTTTTTGTCATTACCTAGTCATATGTTAACCTATAGTTTAATGTTTATAGGTTTATTTATATTTTTAATTATTATTTATAATAAATTAGATGATTCTTTATGCTTCATGTTTATTGAATTTATAGGATTAGATTTAAAAATATCATTATTTGTTAGAAAATCCAAAAGTGTCATTTAGACCATGTTTGTTGAGAATGTTAGGGTTACAATCATTGTTTAAAAGGTGTGTTATATTATTATATAGAAAACTCTATTGTCCTCAGTTATTTCAGGTAAAAGATTAATTATCGATGGAAACCTATTTCTAGTGTTGTTGGCTTGGTCAAATTTTTAAGATGGATATTTCACTCAAAACATTTAGCGACCTTAATTTTCATATGTGGAAAGTGAAAATTAAAATTAAAATCATCAACAAAAATTTGTGGGAACTAGTCAATGGGATAGAAAATCAACCCATAGATGTAAATAAATTGATGTTATAGAATAGTAGAGATTTTAAGGTCAAAGCCATAATTAGTCTTATACTTCCAAATTTTAAATTACACTATCTAGATTCAAAAAAGCCATTGACAAAAATCTAGGATAATCTAAATAAGTTATTTACTATTAAAGTGGCAAATGAAAAATTCTCTTTAAAGTTACGCTTATTCAAAATGAAAATGTGTGAAGGAGGTACTATGTATATTCTTATAAATGTTTTCATATCTCTTATGAGGCAACTAACATAAGTCAAAGCCCTAATCGATGAAGAAGATGAAAAAGCTATTGTATTGAATGGTTTATATTCAAAATACAAAAAAATGGTTTCATTCTTGGTCAAATGCCATCTTAGTCTCTTGAAGATATTATCACATCACTTCTATAAGAATAAAAATTATAATATCATAAGATGAAGTAGAAACTATGATGTACTAAAAAAATCATAAAAACCAAAAAAGTAATAAGGAAGATGTTGAATGTTATTAGTGTAACAAAAAAGACATACATCTTATAATTACAAGATTAGAGCTAATGATGTACATAAGGGAAAACAAAAATTCAGTGAAGCTAATGTAATCACATAAGATGATCCAACAATTGAGGAAGAACCAACGAATGATGACATTATTTGTAATTCATAAGACTTCCTATACTAAGTATCATCCATAGGAGGATGGAGGACATCGGAGGTTGGAGGACATTCAACATCCTCTTGCCATCCAGTAGTGACAAGGATGCATAGTGTTATAGTGGCATGTTTTTTTTATGTTTCTTCTTTTTAGTGTTTTCATATGTTTTTTGTGTGCTCAATAGACCCCTACATCAACATTTGGGAAAGATAAATATTCCAAAGAAATACTCCTTGAGGGTAGGAGAAGATTTTGCGGTAAATTTAACATGGATGGTTATCTACATAATTCAGGGGCTCTATAAATTTAAAGGATTCAAAATTTAGGAACTTAGGGGATGGGAACAATCTCATGGAATTTAGCTAAGGAACTATGCATTTATGAGGGTAAATATGCAACTTGATGTTATTGTACCTAGAAAATGTAGTGTTTTAATAGAGAGGTAACACTAGAATATGTTTTTATTTTCCCTCAAGTTCACATTAATGGGGATAATATTAGGTGTATTTGTGTTAGTATGTACATGGGTAATTAAATATACTAATAGTTAGATAAAAATAAATAATTGTGTGAGTTGATAGAGATATGTTGGTGAATAAAGGAGGAAGGAGAAATATTGAGAAAGATTTATGCATTTGAAGATTATCCTTGACTCTTATCTTTTAGGAGCTCATAGAGCTATTTATATTATATTCCTCCATTTTCTAAGACATCTCAAATACATTATAAAAAATAATAATATTATTTCCTTCATTTTAAGTTGTATTTCTTGTTCTAAGTGTGTAAATATTCACTACAATTATTATAATCCACTCCAATTTTTTCACAAATAAAATCACCAGGGAAATCAGGGTTAATCTGAACACCTTGAACACAACTATAAGTATAGAGTATTATTTGAGTATAATTTTACCATGTGTGAACCTAATTTCATCTATATAGTATGTGATTTAGACATCAATCAACCATAATTACATCACATAATATTCTAATAACATACTTATAACATGTATACTTATATGGATATAATGTGTATTCACTATAACACTTACATATTATAACATGTATTTATTATATCTCATATGTATTACTTTTAGAGTGTACAAAAATATTCTTCCAATGTTTTATTAAATTTTTAAAAAAAAAATAAAATCTCTAATTATGTTCTCTACATCATTTTGTGCCTGAAACAAGTTAAGACAAAAGCTATCAAGTTGGTTTTTGACTACACCATAAAAATATCTCATGTTTATCTAGTCATGGGTGATTGATCTCATTAAAATAAAATAAAAAACATAAATAAAAAAAATGAAAATAATTACAAGTGTTGAGATAAAAAAAATAGGGTAAGAATGTAAACATTTCACTCAAGATAAGATACAAATACTATTCCCAATGAACTAAATGTCATAGATAATAATGAAATGGATAATGGTGACTTCAATAATTATGATAATTGTTTACCTAAAATACAAAATTATGTTATAAATACACATTCAAAGTATGAATTTTTATTTTTGTTGATAATGAATATATGCATGATGATTTACCTCCAACAATGTATAAAATTACATGTAAATGCAGAATGATAAAAGTAATGATGAATAAAATCCCATGGAAACACTAAATAGTCAAAGTAATAATGAAGAAAATAGTAGTGAATATAATGATATGGAAACACCATCTGAACAAATTTTACTATTAGTAACACGTCTAAGGATTTTTTGTATGAAAACAAAGCACATAATTGAAGTTAATGAAAACATTTTGAAACCAATGCATAATAAAATGTCTAGCCATCATTCAAGAAGAACAGCCATAAAAATTTGGGAAATTTTCTTTGAAAATTTAAAATGTGATAGTCAAAAATGTCAATTATTTGTTTAATTTATGAAATTGATAAGACGAAACTTATAGTGTACACCCTATGAATAAAAGCATCTAACATGAATGGTTAAAAAAGTAAATTATTTAAAATCTAAATGATGCATATTAAACTATAACCATGAAGGAACATAACATAAATTGTAATGTTTCATGATGGATAATTACAACTATTGTTGAAATTGCTAAAACATGGAAAAATGTTTGATTTAAAAAACTATCCAAGAACTAAAAATAAATAAAATAATATTAATCAAAGCAATTGGAATAAGTAAATTACTTAATGATGTAAATACCAATGATCTCTTGACATTCTCTAGTAGAGATTCATGAAAGGAAAAGTCTATATCTAATGTTGTCGAAAGTTTAATTGAATAATTTTGGAATGAAAATATAATAATTTTACCCAATACAAGACACGTTCATTGAAAATAAGAGTTGGTTCTCACAATTGTGAATCATATCCAAATAGTTATTTGATATGACATGAACATAATTGTGCTCTATGGATTTATAAAAACATTCACAAATATATTTTGAGATGGCCAAACCCTTTTATGTAAAAATGAATCACACATACATCCACTTGTTTTCATACAAAATATGTTGAATTTTCAATGTGATAAGATGTTTTTAAACATATATTTTTTATTTTACATATTGTAAACATTTTTCAAGAGTGTGGCATGGAAATTATACAAAAAATATCAAGGTAATTTTTCCAACCATTTTTTTTGTGAAAGACAAGATAGACAATATTTTTAATAACAAACCATGTTTGAATGGAACTTGGAGAATTTTTGGTGGACTTAAAAAATTGTATCCATGAGGAGATTAAAATTTCAATTAGAGAGGAATTAGCTAGTTCGGGAAAATATAAATGTGTGGCATATCAATTAAAATGGTAAATAATCTAAAATGTGTGAGCTTGTTAAAAAACAAATGCATGTTTTAGAATTTATGGAAAAATTATAGGAGGATATTATTTATGAGTGTGAAAGATGCACACATAAAGATATATGGTTTGATCAACATTTCAAGTTAAAAAAATAAATCTTCCCACTTAGTTATATTATTTTAGTAGTTGAATTTTGTAAGCATTACAAATTTAAACCACAAATGGAAGGTCAATAAGAGTATTATAACTCAATATATGCTTTGATATTTGTGAATATAATATTCATGCATGTTCCTAATATTACAAATAAATATAGATAAATATTAAGGGAGTAACATTCATATGTCAATGATGATCAATCACATTGTAAAGATTACTAAAAGGGTGTTTTTAGACATTTTATTAAATATTTATAGAGAGGAATGTTAATTTCAATCAAAATAATTTTTCATTATAAAATTACACACCAAAATATAAGATCTTATGTACATTTTACTTTTCCATTAAGAAGCATGTTACCACTGACGTAGAACATGGTTATATTTTCACTATTCCTAGCAATAAAAATGAGGAGCATAAGAGTTTTAGAGCATGTGTTACAATATATTCTCCAAGAAAGGAGTTAAAGTTTGAAAATGGAATTATTTTGAATAATTAAATAACCTTTATTCAATGGTGTAATAAAAAAATGGACCATGATGTTTAAGAAAATTCTAGTGTTAGTAGATATTTCTAGTTGATGGAGGAAGAATAATTAGCAAAGTTTGAGGATTATTTGACTCTAAAGAGATCAAGTGATCTCTAATCATTTCATCTATAAAATTAAAGCTCTTGGATTATTCATATGAGAAATTAATAATTTTTATGTATTTCATGAATTTACTTTATTTGGAATGACTTTAATTGACAAGAATGGGTGGATGAAAGGATTTTTAGACCTCTAATTCCAATCGACACAACATAGTCTCGACCAACATTACAACTTATAGATATGAGATCATCACATGAATTTGATCATGTATCTAATCTAAATCAACACGATAGAATATTGATAATTTTTTATTAAATTCTAATTATTTAACATGGCATCATTATCATCATTATTATTATTTGGTTGATATAGGGTAGGTTTTTGTAGTTATTGTAGATGAGGACAATGAAGAGGGAATATATTACTACTTATTCTAGTGTGTAGATATAAATTAAATTTAATTCTTCACTCATATATGGGGAGAAGATTGATAATCCCATTGGATATATGGTAGTAACTTGAACTTGTATTCGATGATATCCTATTATAAATTTAGATGTATGGTTGTTTGAAGACTATGAAACACATAGTAAGATATTACATTATTCAAATTTGGTTTTTGAAACAAATAATAAATCATTCAAATATAATGATCAGCCATTAAAAAAGAATACATGGAAGTGTCATAAGTATAAACATGAATCTATTCTTAATACTATTAAGATTAGAACATATCCTAGTTGTTTGTTGGATCGAAATTTTAAGTGATGTTGAGCTATCACATGTAAATATACTAAATTTTATCAAAATTTATATATTTTATAGGTAGTTATGAGTGAATATTTTGTCACTAACAAAATGGTACTTTCAACCACAGTATGATGATATTAAATCTCTCCTCGAGAAAAGGGGAGGTGCCCTTCTTATTGCTAACTAAAACAAGTAATTAATTACAATTATTAACACTAATTTTATCATGTGGGTGTTCTCATATCATCCGATTCTCTTTTTAAAGAATTGATGTTCAATTAAAAACTTATATTATAAGCCCTTTTGATTCTTATAATGTATCGTGAAAACTTAAAATTACTTATTGGAGTAATAATAAATTATATTAAGATTAGCTAGATGTAATAATAACTAGAATAATACTAGTGATGTAAAATAAATAGCTAGAACAAAGTGTAGCCCAAAGACTCCACCTTATTTCTATTGAAGATTATATAACAAAATAAAATGACTTGCATCCCAAATTCTCCATGGTCACTTCAAATAAATAACTCAAAACACAAACCCAATAATAATCTTGCAGGTTAGAAGACTTCAAAATCAGCTTCCTAGCACCTTTTGATTTATATAAATTCACACCACAATTTGATAAAATGCACAATAAAATGTAATGGAAAATACATAATAACATTTCCAATACACCACAATATTATTCCAACACAAATATGGAAAGAGCACTTGATTTTCTTATATTGATTTAATTAAAGATTTACAATTTGAACACAAAGTTTTAAAAGATTCTTCTCAATTCAGAAATGTTTCTCTTTTATAGCCCTGATGATGGGCCCACATACAGGGGTAGATAAATTTTATAGTCCTACATGTGCATTGGAGGATAAATTATCTACCTTTTCATAAGGGATGTAGTCTGGAGAAAATTATTTGGATTACAAGGGATGAAAAACTTAGTAAAAAAGACTAACTTTTTGAAGGAAGAATAACACAAGAAGGCAATGATTGGACTCATTTTAAGTGTCTAGATCTCATTTGATATGAGATGGATAAGTTTCATATGGGTTATCCCATGAATTTATCTTGCTAAATTAGAGGATAATAGTTAGCTCTAACTGGGGAATTTCATTCAATAATTCTTTGAAACTCTTGAGAGAAAAATAATCCCATAACTCAAAGTTTATTTTTCCATTAGGCCACAGAGTCAAGGGATAAACTAGAATAAAAATTTAAAAAATACTATATAGATATATACAAAATGTACAAACATACCTCAAACATCACTAAGTGAAAAGCTCCAAATGTTGTCTATTATAGGGTAGTGGTAACAATGTTCCATCTAGGCATGCCAAAAGGATATTGTTCTCTCCACATATTTTATGAATAAGGAAAGGACCCCTCCATAAGGAATCAAATTTTCCATGCATTATTTTTGGCTCTCTGCTCTTGTCCCACAATAGAACTTGATCCCTGACATGGAAATCACATGTATTGGCTTTCTTGTTAGAAATCTTCTTGACTTGGATTCGATGTTCAACAATGTGCTCTACCACCTTTGTACATTGATCTTCTAGTTTAGTAGTGAATATAATACATTTATCTATGGAAATTTCAAATATTTCATCCTTAATGACTTTCACCAATCTGAGAGTGGGCAACTCTAATGTGATAGGTATCTTTGCATTCAAACTATAAATACGTTGAAAGGGGGACATAACAATCACTCTCTTGGGAGTGATTCACTCAAACCAAAATGTGTCATACAATGCCTTGTGTTAGGATCTCTAATTTTCTTTGACCAACTTCTTTATAATAGTGACCAAATTATTGTTACTCAACTTAGCATGACCATTTCCTTGGACTTAATAATCAGATGAGTCAGATAGAGTGATGCCATATTCAAAATATAATTTAGTTAGTTCTTAGGATGAGAAAAAAGAAACATAATTTGTAACTATCATGTTAGGTACTTCAAACCTTGAGATGATATTTTCCTTGAGGAAATTACAAATAACCTCAAAAATAGCATGTTTGGTTGGAATTGCCTCCACCCACTTAGTGAAGTAGTTAATAGCCATGAGAATGTAACTATGACCTACACTTGATAATGGGTTCACTAAACTAATGCAGTCAATACCCCATTTATATAAAGTTTCTTCAATAAATACTGGATTGAGGGATAGAATTACCAACTTGGGTTTCCCCTCAAATTACTAGCACATCTTGCATTTATGCAACTAGGCATATGCATCTTACAAAAGTGTTGGCTAGTAGTACCTTTCTCATAAAATCTTATGAGGTATGATCGGATTTGAGAAATGACCTCCACATGACATGTTGTGAAAGGATTCTATCAACTTACCTTATTGTGCTTTGTCTACACACTATACAAAAATTCCATCAATGCTTCTACTATACAAACCATTGTCCCAAATAATGAAATTCATAGATTTGAGCTTACATTTCCTATTCTCTTTATTATACAAATGTTCTAGATATTCCCCAAATGTGAGGAAATGAACAATGTTAGAGTACCACTCATTCATTGTGGTTACGAAGAAGACTATGGGAAGATCTTCCTTTGTATCTCCCTTATCACTGGATAGCTCTTCTGATTTTTTTTCTATAATAAGCTAAAACAAAAACTTTCTACTCACCATCTTTTTTGGTTTAATTTACATATTTTACTCTTGGATATTAGTGGTCTAATTACCTATCTTACTTCCAAATTCTTGTTGGGTCAGGATGGACTTGAATGTATAATTTGGTACTAGTGCTATGGTTTCAGTATTAAGGATGTCATACCTAAAATGCTTAACCACTTTCACTGCATCATAATAATTTTTCTACATAGGTGAGAACTTGATCTTGTGAGCATTTAGAGGATGGATCATGCAATTTATAGGAGATTCAGTCCCATATTCATTCGGTTACACCATAATGGTGGATAGAGTATGCTCAAAATCATAATTTTACATGATCAAATCTTTGGTATAGTTGGGGCAGACTAATATGGAAGCATGAGCGATAACTTCCTTTATTTCACAAAATCCATCTCTACATTTTGCATTCTAATAGAAAATTGACTTTCCTTTCATCATATCCACAATATGACATGTCTTCTAATCAAAATTAGGTAAAAATATTTATAATAAAGTAACCTTCCCAAAGAAGGAATGGAATCCTTTCTTAATGGATGGTAGTGTAAGATTCTTAATAGACTTGACCCTTTCAGGATCAATCTTGGTTCCTTCCTTGGTCATAATGTGCCTAAGGAGCTTACCTTCAGTAACCCCAAAAATAGATTTCTTAGGATTGAGGGATATCCCATTTTGATGACACCTTTGAAGTAATTATTTTAAATGATCACAATGATATTGATGCTTATTTGAGAAAATAGTGAAATCATCAAGATAGACCAAAATGAATTTATCAACAAAATATTAGAAAGATAGGACCATAGCCCTTTCAAAGGTAGCACTAGCATTGATCAACCCAAAAGGCATCCTTTGATATGAAAAGGTTCCCCTGGAGTAGTGAAGGACATCTTGTGTTGATATTCATCTCGTACCTCCACTTGATTATATTTGGAGAAGCCATCTAGCATTAAGAAAATCTTTGAACCTTTTACTCTTTATAATACTTGATACATTATCGAAAATGGGTAATTATCCTTTATTGATGGTTGGTTTAGATTATGAAAGTCAAAAGACATGTAAATTTCTCTATTCTTTTTCCTCATATGAATAATGTTAGTTATCCATGTTGGGTGATGTATGGGAAAGTTGATTCTAGCATTCAACATCTTTTGAATCTCGATAAGGATGGTACCTTATATTTTAGTATTGTATTGTCATTGTTTCTACTTGTGAGGCTAAGACCTAAATTTAAGAGGAATATCATGATGAAATTCCATGGGTTGAAAAGATTTGAAACCAACATATGAATATGCTAACACATCTATGTACTATCATAGAAGTGAAAACAACTTCTTTCTTTCCTCCAATGAGTAACATTTCCAAATATTTATCATTTTGGGATCATCATCTATTCCTAGATTGACCTTCTCAACTTCTACCAATGAATCTAATTTAGACTATTGCCATTTGATAAAGAAATCATGTTTATCAAAGAGTCACTATAGAGAAACCAATCCTTTGGGAATATTATTCCCTTTTAGCTATAAAATTTCTTCACCAATTTCCTCATCAACCTTGGAGATTGATTCTTGAGGAGTAGAATCACTCCCCTCAAAGTATAATTTATTAAAATTTTATACCTTCCCCAAATAGGCAATGCCTTACTCATCATTTTTGAAAACTTGCCAATGATTGGCATTATCAGGAACACTAGGTCTAAAAACCAACTCAGTGGTGTATTTATTTCACTGGAAATCCTATACGGAATTAGGATGGTGGTTAAAAAGGCCAATGAATTTTCCCTATCTTTGTATTCTCTTAGGATCACTGATATATTAAAAGTATCAAAATTCTCCATGCAATCCCAAACATGATTGTGATAATGCCTCAGCCTTTAATTCTTTGTTTGATACAAATTTATGTCTTGACAAATGACTAATTCAGTATCACCTTGAGCATGGAGATTTTTAATTCTTTTTTTTGGTTCTATGTCCATCCCTAATACCAAGGCCTCATATTTAGTATTATTATCAGTATTATAAAATTGAAACCTGAAATAGAAAGGGGATATCTTTCCTTCTAAAGATATGAAGACTATCCTAGCTTCAGATCTAGTTGAAGAACACCTACTATCAAATTCTAAAGTCCAAATGTCATTTGAACTTTTTACTATGGTAGTTTCAAAATCTAAAACCAATTTATCTGATGAGAATGATTCATTTATTCTTGACTTTCATCTAAAATATCATTTGATGATACTAGATTCTCATCTATGGTCAAGAAATAAGTTTGCATTCAAGAGGTTTCAAAGACAATATGAGATTTTGGATCCTCAATATTTGTCATAGTATATTTTGCTTGCTTCTCTTGATGAAATTTTCACATAACACCTTTGATAGGTATTCTAGCCTTAGACCAATCCATGTTGATTTCAGCACCAACATCTTTTCAAAAGTTTCATCCCAATAAAACTCCATACGAGGTAAGAATATAAGCTACAAGAACTATCATCTTTATCTTTCTCTCTAAAAGGGTGGAAAATGCAAATTGTGCATCTTTGATTTTACCTATGAGGGGTACTTGCTTAGATTCTATTGAAAAGTAATGGCCGAAAGTCTTTGTTAGAATTAACCACAAGGTGATAGCTACTTTGGTTGGTATCACATTATTGGAAGCACCTACATCAATGATGCAATTATTGATCTTATAACCATTGTGAAATAGGTAAATATAGAAAGGTTCTATTTTCTTATAGATGGATAAGGAGTTACAACCAATTTATTTTAATTAAGCTTTAGTTTAGGGTCAATAGGTACACTATTTGATGAGGTCTTATTGGAATTAACTACTTTACTCTTAGCAAAATTAGCCAATCTTTAAAATTGATCAAGATTAGATTGGAGGTATACAACCTTAGACATTTGAATTTTTATCTTCCTAACATGGTTTATGATATCAAAAGCTGTACATAGGGAAGTTGAGGAAGATGAGGAATTTTCATTTTCAGTTTTGGTGTTTTGTGCATGGGATCAAGACATAAAAGGAGAATAAGTAGAATGATGAGGTGTACTTACATGTTAATCCCCTACTATGTCCTTTGGTTGAACTCATAAAGAAGTTTCTCTTTTGGAAATTATAATATCTTTATGGTGTGCATCCTTGGATTTATTTTTATCAACCTTTTATTATCGATTCAAATAGCTTCAAAAATAGGTGAAGATGGTATAAGACTCAATGTGTGTATCTTATTCTTATTCATCTTCTTCTTCTTTAAAGTTAAAAAAAGTGATATTGGATTTATCAACTTATCCTTATTCATCTCTTATGAAGGGATCAATATCATCTCTTGGGACACATTCTATCTCTAAAAGAACATCATTTTCAGGTTCTAATAAGTTTACTACTATGTTATTCAGTGGTACCTCCAATCCAATCCTTGCTTGTGATGGAGGAAGCTTATTCCAATTTTTGTTTCTTGTAAAATTTATAAAATGATTAGAAGCATTTGGTTATGTTATTCTTTGAGAATCCTTGTATGAATAAAATGACATACCTTGATACATTTACTTCTTGAGTGATAGCAATTCATTTGCTAGCTTTTGCACCATAGGATTAATGGTGCTAGTAGAAGGTGAAGTTCAAGAGGACTACCCTTTAGGCTTGATTGAATTGTCTCTCACTTTTTCCACCAAGATCAAGTCATATTATAATTCAATAACCAAACTTTGTGAACCATCAAGATCAACTAGGGATGTTCTTCACAAAACAAAACTAACCTCCATCAACTGAGAATTAACAAAGAAGCATTACAAGTTTGTAGTTGTTGATTGTGAAATAGGAGGGATCCTATTCCTATGCTTATTGAACTTTCCCATGAACTCATGCATAGTATCATTTGTTTCTTTCTTTAATTGTGTGATTTGGGATAGCAAGGCATGAACATCTTCTACCATCTTGAATCTTTCCTCAAACTCGGTTTTGAGTGTTGCCCAACTTGTGATGGTTCCTATTTCAATATGGTAAAACCAATCAACAGCAACACATTGGAGCATTTTTTTGAATAATAATTTAGAAACATCTTCATGTTACACTCTAAGAACTCCACACGAAATGTATAATGTATAAATATTTTTATTCGGATGTTGATTTCCATCACCATAGAACTTAAGTAAATTTTTCCATGAACCACAAGGTAGTTCATATGATGTTGGTGTCAAATTCAATAGAGAAAAAATAGTTATCCATGGACCTTGAGTAGTCATTCTATGTGGGTTGTATGGATGAATATCAAATATTTGCAGAGGTAAAATAGGAAAGACACTATGAATGTTGGAAGCTTCCCTTAGTATAGGAGATCTTGTACTAGTAGGAGAAAAACTTCTAGTATGCTAAAGAGGTGATATTGTACATGTTGACAAAGTATCAAATTTATGCTCTTACAAAAGCTTAAATGTAGGATCAATTTGTCCTACTACCCTTTTGCTATGGGTGTAACTTTCTTATGCCAGATCATTGACTTATCTAGAAAAATAAAGAGACTAACAACAACTAAATAATTACAAACAACAAGTTACTGATTTTGTTTCAACCAAATGAGTGTAGCTCTCTATTGTCTGCTCATTTCCCTAATGGAGTCACCAATAACTATTGGGTGAATATTTTTCATCAAAAAAATGTTAATTTTAACCATAGTATGATGATATTAAATCTCTCCTCAAGGAAAGGGGAGGGACCCTTCTTATTGATAACAAAAACAACAAGTAATTAATTACATTTATTTACACTAATTTTATCATGTGGGTGTTTCTATATCATCTAATTACCTTTTTTTAGAATTGATGTTCAATTACAAAATTATACTACAATCTTATACCATCATTACCTATTTTTGAATCTATTTGTCACTTCATGGTCACTTCCAATCAAGATAACTAGAATAGTAGGTCAGAAGACACAAAATTATCTTCCTGGCACCTTTTGATTTATATAAATTCACACCAAAATTTGATCAAATGCACAAGAAAATGCAATGGAAAAGACAAGAACATTTCCAATACACCACAAGATTATTCCAACATAGAGATGGAAAGAGAACCTGATTTTATTATATTGATTGAATTAAAAATTTACAATTTGAACACAAAGTTTCAAAAGTTGCTTCTAAATTCAACAATGTTTCTCTTCTATAGCCTTGATTATGGGCCAGCATGTAGGGATAGATAAATTTTCTAGTCCTACATGTGCAATGGAGAAAAATTTTCTACCCTTGCATAAGGGATGTATTCTAAACAACATTCTCTAGATTACAAGGGATGAAAAACTCAATAAAAAAGACTAACTTTTTAAAGGAATAATAACACAAGAATGAAATCATTGGACTCATTTTAAGTGTCTAAATCTCATTGGATATGAGATGGATAAGTTTCATAGGGGTTATCCCATGAATTGAGCCCGCTAAGTTAGAGGATAATGGTTAGCTTTGACTAGGGAATTTCATTTAAGAATTCTTTGAAACTCTTGAGAGAAAAAGAATCTCATAATTCTAAGTGTTTTTTTCCATTCATCCATAGAATCAAGGGATAAACTAGACTAAATTTTTTATAAAAATGATATAGATATCTATGAAATGTGAAAACATACCTCAAACTTCACTAAGTGAAAAGCTCCAAATGTTGTCTACTATAGGGTAGTGGTAACAATGTTCCATCTTAATATGCCAAAAGGATATTGTTCTCTCCACAGAGTTGATGAATAAGGAAAGGAACCCTCCACAAAGATTCAAATTTTCCATGCATTCTTTTTGGGTCTATTCTCTTGTCCCAAAATAGATCTTGATCCCTGACTTGAAAATCTCATGGTTTGGCTTTCTTGTTAGAAAGCTTCTTGACTTGGATTTGATGTTCAACAATGTGGTCTACGACCTTTTTGAGTTGATATTCTAGTTTAGTAGTGAACATAATACATTTATCTATGGAAATTTCAAATATTTCATCCTCAATCACTTTGGCCAATCTGAGAGTGGGCAACTCCAATGTGATAGGTATCTCTACATTCAAACCATAAATATGCTTAAAGGGGGACATACCAATCACTCACATGGGAGTGATGTAATCAAACCACAATGTATCATACAATTTCTTATGTCAGGATCTCTAATTTTCTTGTACCAACTATCTAATAATAGTGATCAAATTGTTGTTATTCAAGTCATCCTAACCATTTCTTTGGAAGTAATAATCAAAGGAGTCAGATAGAGTGATACCATATTCAAAATAGAACTTAGTTAACTCTTGGAATGAGAAACAAGAAACATTATCTGTAACAATCATGTTAGGTACTCCAAACCTTGAGATGATATTTTCCTTGAGGCAATTACAAACAAACTCAAAAATAACATGTTTGGCTGGAATTCCCTTCACCCACTTGGTGATGTAGTTAGTAGCCATGACAATGTAACTATGACCCACACTTGATAATTGGTTCACTAAACTAATGAATTCAATACCCCATTTATATAAAGGTTCTTCAATAACCATTGGATTGAGGGGTAGAGTTACCAACTTGGGTTTCCACATAAATTTCTAGCACTTATCACATTTATGCATCTACACATATGCATCTTAAAAAATGTTGGATAGTAGTACCTTACTCATCAAATATTATGAGCTATGATTAGATTTGAGAAATGACATCCACATGCCAAGTTGTGAAAGGATTCTAGTAATTTACCTTGTTTTGCTTTGTCTACACACTATAGAAAAATCCAATCAATGCTTCAATTATAAAAACCATTGTCCCAAAGAATGAAATTCATAGATTTAAGCTTGATTGTCCTATTATCTTTATAAGATAAATGTTTTGTACATTCCCCATATGTGAGGAAATGAGAAATGTTAAAGTACCACTCATTCATTGTGCTTATGAATAAGACTATGGGAAAATCTTCCTCTATATCTCCCTTATCACTAGATTACTCTTCTGATTTGTTTTTTATAATAACCTAACACAAATCTTTTCCATTCACCATATTTTTAGGTTTAATTTCCATATTTTACTCTTTGATAGTAGTGATCAAATTTCCTATCTAGCTTCAAAATTTTTGCTGGGTCAGGATGGACTTTACTATATAATCTAGTACTAGTGCTATTATGTGAGAATTAAGCATGTAATACCTAAAATGCTTAACCACTTTCAATATATCATAATCATGTTTCTCCATAGCTGAACACTTGATCTTATGAGCATTTAGAGTATAGATAATGAAATTTTTAGGAGATTCAATCCCCTATTCATTTAGTTACACCAAAATGGTGGATAGAGTATGCTCAAAATCATAATTGTACATGATCAAATCCTTGGTATAGTTGGGGCACAATAATATGGGAGCATGAGTGATTGCTTCCTTTATTTCACAAAATCCAACTCTACCTTCTATATTCTAATGGAAAACTGACTTTCCTTTCATCATATCCACAATATGATGTGTCTTCTAATCAAAATTAAGTACAAATATTCATAATAAATTAACATTCCCAAACAAAGAATGGAATATATTTTTAATGGATGGTAGATTAAGATTCTTAATAGACTTGACCCTGTCAAGATCAATCTAGGTTCCTTCCTTGGTCACAATGTGCCCAAGGAGCTTACCTTCAGTAACCCCAAAAAAGGATTTCATAGGATTGAGGGATATCACATGTTGATGCCACCTTTGAATAACTTACTGTAAATGATCAAAATTATCTTCACACTTATTTGATAAAATAGTTATATCATCAAGATAGCCCATAATGAACTTATCAACAAAATATTAGAAAGTTAGGTCCATAGCCCTTTCAAAGGTATCACTAGCATTGATCAACCCAAAAGGCGTCCTTTAATATGCAAAGGTGCCCCATGGAGTAGTGAAGGACATCTTGTGTTGATCTTTATCTCATAGCTTCACTTGATTATATCTAGAGGAGCCATCTAGCATAGACAACATATTTCAACCTATTACTATTTGTAGTACTTGATCTATTACTGATAATGGGTAATTATCCTTTATTGATTATTGGTTTATATTATGAAAGTCAATAGAGATGAAAATTTCTCTATTCTTTTTCCTCATAGGAATTATTTTAGTTATCCATGTTGAGTGATGCATGGGAAAGATGATTCTAACTTTTAACATCTTTTGAATCTCGATAAGGATGGTACCTTAGATTTTAGTATTATATTGTCATTATTTCTACTTGTGAATTTGAGACCCAAATTTGAGAGGAATATCATGATGAAATTCTTTGGGTAAAAAATGTTTAAAACCAACATATGAATATACTAACACATCTATGTACTATCATGTAAGCATCACCAACTTCTTTCTTTCCTCCAATGAGTAACATTTCCCAATATTTATCATTTTGGGATCATCTTCTATTCCTGCTTAGCTTATATTGATGAATCAAATTCAGACTATTGTCATTTGATAAAGAAATCATGTTTATCAAAGAGTCTCTCTAGAGATACCAATCCTTTGGGAATCTTATTCTCTTTTAGCTATAAAATTTCTTCACCAGTTTCCTCATTGACCTTGGAGGTTAATTATTGAGGAGTAGAGTCACTCCCCTCAAAGTATAATTTAATAACATTTTCTACATTCTCCAAAAGGCAATGACTTACTCATCATTGTTTAAAAATTTCCAATGATTGGCATTATTAGGAACACTAGGTCTAAAAACCAACTCAATGGTGTATTTGTTTCCTTGGAAATCCTTCTGAGGAATCAAGAGGGTGGTTAAAAAGGCCAATGAATCTACCCTATCTTTTTATTATCTTAGGATAGATGATATATTAAAATCATAAAAATACTCCATTAAATCCCAAACATGATTGTGATAATGCCTTAGCCTTTAATTCTTTATTTGATACAAATTTCTGACTTGGCAGATGACTAATTCAATATCACCTTGAGCATGAATATTTTTAATTCATTTATTTTGTGCTACATCCATCCCTAACAACAAGGCCTCATATTCATTAGTATTTTTAGTATTATCAAATTGAAAATTGAAATAAAAAGGGAAAAAACTCCTTATGGAGATATGAAGACTATCCCAACTTTAGATCCAGCTGTAGAATAACTACTATCAAATTCTAAAGTCCAAATGTCATTTAAACTTTCTACTTTGGTAGTTTTAAAATCTAAAACCAATTTATCTGAAGAGGGTGATTCATTTATTTATTTGATGATATTAGATCCTCCACTATGGTCAAGAAATAAGTGCACATTCAAGAGGTTTTAAAGAGAATATGAGCTTTTGGATCCTCAATCTTTCTCACAATATATTTCACTTGCTTATTTAAATGAAGTTTCCACATAATACCTTTGATAGGTATTCTATCCTTAGAACAATCCATTTTGATTTCACCACCAACATCTTTGAAAAAGTTTCATCCCAAAAAAACTCTTTACGAGGTAGGAACATCAACTACAAGAACTATCATCTTTAACTTTCTCTCTAAAAAAGTGGAAAATACAAGTTGTGCATCTTTGATTTTACCAATGAGGGGTACTTTCTTAGTTTCCATTGGAAATTAAAGACCAAAATTATGTGTTAGATTTAACCCCAAGTTGATATCTACTTTGGTTAGCATCACATTAGTGGAAGCACCTAAATCAATGATGTAATTATTAATCTTATCACCATTGAGAAATAAGGAAATATAGAAAGGTTTTATTTTCTCAGAGATAGATAAGGGACTTACAACTAGGTTATTATACTTAGGATTTAGTTTAGGGTCAATAGGTACACTATTTGATGAGGTTTGATTTTACTTGACTACTTTACTCTTAACAAACATTGCCAATCTTTCAAATTGATCAAGATTAAATTAGAGGTATTCAACCTCAGACATTTGAATTTTTGTCTTCCTCACATGGTTTATGATATCAAAAGATGGATATAGGGCAGTCAAGGAAGATGAGGAATTTTCATTTTTAGGTTTTGGGTTTTTGGTTTTGGGCACTGGGCCTATATATAGAATAAAAATAAATAAAATGATGAGATGTACTTACTTGTTAATACCCTACTATGTCGTTTGGTTAAACACATAAATAATTTCCTCTTTTGGAAATCATAATCTCTTTATGTTTTTCATCCTTGGATATATTTTTATCAACCTTTTATTAAATATTCAACTAGTTTCAAGAATAGGTGAAGATGGTATAAGACTCAACATGTGTAGTTTCTTCTTGTTCAGCTACTTCTTCAAAGGTCAAAAAAGTGATATTAGAGTTGGCAGCTTCTCTTTCTTCATCTCCTATGAAGGGATCAACACCATCTTTTGGGACATATTCTATCTCTAGAATAACATCAATTTTAGGTTCTAACAAGTTTTCTACTATGTTATTCAGTGGTGCCTCTAATGCAAGCCTTGCTTGCAATGGAGGAAGCTTATTCTAATTTTGGTTTCTTGTAACATTTTTAAAATAATTAAAAGTATTTGGTTATGTTATTCTTGGAGTATCCTTGTATGAATAAAAGGACATACCTTGATACATTTGCTTCTTGAGTGACAGCAATTCATTTTATAGATTCTGCACCATATGATCAATGGTGCTAGAAGAAGGTGAAGTCGAAGAGGACTACCCTTTAGGCTTAATTGAATTATCTCTCACTTTTACCACCAAGATCAAATCATCTTCTACTTTAGTAACCAAACTTTGAGAAGCATTAGGATCAGTTATGGATGCTATTCTCAAAAGAAAACTAACCTCCATCAATTGATAATTAACAAATAAGCATTACAAGTTTTCAGGTGTTGATTGTGTAATAGGTGGGATCCTCTTCCTCAGCTTATTGAACTTTCCCATGAACTCATGTATGGGATCATGTGTTTCTTTCTTCAATTGTGTGATTTGGGATAGAAAGGCATGAGAATCTTCTACCATCTTAAATCTTGCCTTGAACTTAATTTTGAGTGTTTCCTAACTTGTGATGGTTTCTATTGCAAGATGGTAAAACCAATCAACAGCAACACATTGGAGCATTTTGATGAATAATATTATAGAAACATCTTTGTTTTCTAGTATGATAAAAACAAATGCAATATATAATGTGGTGATATGTTTATCTAGATGTTTATTTCCATCACCATAGAACTTAAGTAAATTTTTCCATGAATGACAATGTAGTTCATGTGATGGTGGTGTCAAATTCAATGGACCAAAAATAGTTCTCCATAGACCTTGAGCAGCCCTTCTATGTGGGTTGTATGGATGAATATCAAATCTTTGCAAATGTAAAATAGGTAAGACCCTATGAATTTTGGAAGCTTCACATAGTATAGGATATCTTGTATTAGTAGGAGAAAAACTTCTTGTATGCTAAAGAGGTGACTGTGTATGTGTCAGCAAAGTATCAAAGTTATGCTCTTAAAAAAACTCAAATGTAGTATCAGTGTGTCCTACTACCCATTTGTTATGGGTATAACTTTGTTTTGCTAGATCATGGAATTATGTAAATAAAGAAAGAGACTACTGATAGCTAAATAATTACAAATAATAAGTTACTAGTTTTGTTTCGACCAAATGAGTGTAGCTCTTGGTTATGTTTGCATTTCCCCAGTGGAGTCAGCAAAAACTATTCGGTGAATATTTTGTCATTGATAAAATGTTAATTTTAACCACATTATGATGAGATTAAATCTCTCCTTGAAGAAAGGGGAGGCATACTTCTTATTGATAGCTAAAACAATAAGTAATTAATTACACTTATTTACACTAATTTTATCATGTGGGTGTTTCTATATCATCTAATTATCTTTTTTCAAAATTAATGTTCAATTATAAACTTATACTATAAGCACTTTTGATTCTCATAATTTATCATGAAAACATAAAAATACATGTTGGAGCAATAATACTTGATATTCAAATTAACTAGATTTAGGAATACCTATAATAATATCAGTGATGTAATGTAAATAGATGGAACAAAGTGTAGCCCAATGTATCCACCTTATTTGCAATGAAGATTAGATAACCAAAGAAAATAACTCATGGCCCAAAGTCTCCATGGTCAAATCCAATAAAGAACTCAAAACACAAGCCCAATAATGATATTGTAACTCAAAAGAACTCAAAATCAACTTCCTATCACCTTCTAATTTATATAAATTCACACCATAATTTGATCAAATGCACAAGAAAAAGTAATGGAAAAGATGTAAGAACATTTTCAATACACCACAAGCTTATTCCAACATAAATATTGAAATACCACTTTATTTTCTTATATTTATTGAACTAAAGATTTATAATTTGGATATAAAGTTTCAAAAGTTGCTTCTCAATTCAACAATGTTTCTCTTACATAGCCCTGTTGATGGTCCTGCATGGAGGGGCAGAGAAATTATTGACCCTTGCATAAGGGATGTAGTCCTAAGAAAATTCTATAGATTATAACGGATGAAAAATTTATTCAAAAAAGACTAAATTTTTTCAATTAAAAAAATTACAAGAAGTTAATGATTGGCATCGCTTTGCATTTCTAGAGCTTCTGGGCTATGAGACAAACAAATTTCATAGGATTTATCCCATGAATTGAGCCTAATAAATTTGAGGATAATAGGTAGTACATATAAATTTGAGTTTTAGTTACTAAATAATATTTTTTTTGTATGTCAGTGTTGTCAAATAATATTCCACCTTCACGTGGTTGGCACTATTCATAAAAAATTTCATATTCTTGAAGGTAAAAGAAAAATAATAGAATTTGAAGAAAGGTTAGTACCATTATTACATAAATCCATATTTTATTAAGGTTTAAATGGATACTATGTACCATAACCTAGTGTAATTAGAGTACATGGTCATGGGGATGCATGTTATTTTTCTATCAAGATGTGTTGGACGTGACGGATTTGCATGTAAAGGTGAGAAACTTGTCTCTTAGTAGAAAAAATGTTGTAATTTATGAGTGATTACTACAATATCTGCCCCAAATTCATATCCATGGTTAAATTGATGAGTTTTAAAGTGGAATTATTGGTATTTTACATGCATGTGAATGATATTTTGATTTATGAAAATGACATATGATTTAAATTTTACATGCATATGAATTTCACCAAAAATTTGTAATTTTATCATATAAGGAAGGACATTCTAGAGGATTAATGGGTAATTTTCCCTTCATCAGGAATGATTGAAGCTCAACAACCCTATTATAAATGTTATTGACCACCCCATATGAATTGTAATTTTTATTTTCTAGCCATGAAGCACTAGAGGAGGAGATAACCAACTGACACTTCAACATTAACATCATTTATTGTCAGTGTTTCTGTCTTAGTGATCAATTGTAAAAACATGCATCCAAGTGGATTTAGATATTATGGTCATGAAATCACGTGTCTTTTACCAATATAGACATGTTTAAAGTGGTGTATTTTCATGGGGATATCATAGAGGTATAAAATTTATTTGGAGGACATGGACTTATTTATTAACTACAAAAAAGATACATTTGAGGATGAATTAATACAATGTCTACCACAGATTTTTATCTAAGTTTAGATTCATGTGATTTGGGATGAAATTAGAGATATTTTTCATTCATGTAAGGTTTATTTTTATTTACGAAAATGATTTATGGTTTCCACTTTATGTGCATATGAATTTCATCTAAAAATTATAATTTTATCATATTGGGAAAAACCTTCTTGAGGCTGGAACAAGTACTATATCTTAACTGGGTGTGAATGGATGTCAAGAACCTAGTCCTATATATTATTTTACATCTATGATATGTTGATAGTGTAGACATAATTTATACCACTATCATGTCAATATTTTAACTCAAAATGACTTCTTAAAATAACACACAAACTTGAACAAATACAACTAAAATGCTCTAATTCATCCACACATGTCACGTGATATTTCTAAATCATATTAATGAATCCCTAATTCGGTAATGCATCATATGAAATAATTAACTTCCTCTTATTCATCTCCAATCAAATTATGACCTAATAAACTAACATTTTGAGCCATTTATGTATTATAATTTATCTAATTCTAAGAATTGTAAAAGGATAATCAAGATTACTGTTGACCAATTTTGGCCTACATATAAAGTGTATGGATGGATGGATGCGCTAAAAAGAGTTATGGATGGAATAAGTAGTCCAAAAATAATAAACAACTTACAAATATTTTGAAACACTTTAATTAAATTTAAATTTTAGTTAGTAAATATCTAAGACCAACAAGTTCTCATGGTGTTTCAAGCATTCAGGGATTGAATTAGGTTGCAAAAATTCTTAAAATTTCATTGCAGCCTTCTAAAGGGATAGTGGTTCAAGATCAAGCATAGAAGATCCAGACCATCATCACATGTCATGTATAAATAGATAGGTTATTCAAGTTTTATGTTCAATAAATTCACTTGGGAGATCAATTAGGGTTGAAGATTGTGTGGACATGAGTTTTTTATTGTCTTGAACATTATCTACAAATTTTGTGACTTGAGGAGTTGTCTATCTCAAGTTATTAACATTTAAAGATGAACTAACATAGTGGGAAGTGTGTGGGGTTATCAAGTTTAGGCCTTGATATATAGCCATTTGAATTCAAATTCTCTAAGGATGAAGGTGTGATTGACAAGTGTCAAGATAATAGGATCTCAAGTCAAGATATAATGATACATGTTGACTGACAGGGATAGTTAGACCAAATAGATCAATGATACATATTTAATCATACCAAAATAGATTGATGACAAGTAGAGGTTAATAATTAAGTGAATCCTAAGGACAAATGCATATCTATCAAGTGTTAAAACCATGGTAACAACTAAATAAATCAATGAAACATGTTCAAGCCATGTAAAAGTAGATCGATGGTATGCATATGGTTAAAGAGTGATTTCTCCTGAGGTCAAATGTGAGAACAACAGTGGTGCAAGCACGTTAAGTTATAAAATTGATGTCAAGATCCTATGTAATAATGTGGAGCTAATCAATGTCTTAATCTTGAGGGCCCAGATCGAGATCAATGGTCGACATTAAAAGTCAAAAGTTAGGGATTAATAAAGAACAATTATGACCAAGGTCAAAATAGAAGCAAGTCTTGCAAGAATCATCCTATCATCATTATAGCTCAGTCAAATATCCTAAGTAGAAGTATCCATATAGTCAGGGGTTGTCAATGATGAAGTTATGTCACAATTAGAACATAGTATCAACCACTAGTTTGAAGATTTAGAACATACAAGTCCAATTTTATGGGGTCATAATATTGTTTCATGGCTGTGATCATTTCTCTTTAAAGAAGATCTATACAAATAATGAGTCCTCAACTTCCAAAAGGTTCAGAGGAAGAATAGGTTTTTTAAAACCAAATATATTTCAAAAAGGAAGATATGTGGCTTATAGGTTTTCCATTGATATTATATCTATATGAAAACCAATAAATGAGATTGGTTTTCAATCTATAGTAAGACCTAAACTTAGATATTAAAGTAGAGGTAGATATGAATGGTTATGAACAAGTATTTCATATTTTACATAGCCATATCCTCGACAACTAGGTACCTATATCCACTCATAAAAAATATGGTGATGGCTTTGTCACGTCCAAAGATATGAGAATTTTGTCCTCATAAACAAGTTAAGTGGAAGATGGTATAGAGTCCCCATGACATTAATGCATGAGTAGTTCAAGGAGTTGATACAACTATTGTCTTGATCATTGATGATTCCTTATCCATTCTCCCATGGATGTTCCATGTCTCTTTCATTCCCTTCTGCTATAAATACAAACTTTTAAGCCTTGAAATACATCGCTCTCTTAGGTATGACTAGACTTTGCCAAGATTGAGCTTTGTAACCTCTTAAGATGAATAGATGATTGTTTTTGATTTCATTAGTTTTGTATAGTTTGTTAATGTTAGTTTGATTTGCATATGTTGTAGAAATATCTCCCTTGTCAAGTTATGATCTCACATAGCTACTATTTTATCATGTTATCTGGGTCATGTTTAATGTTTAATGTCATTTGATTGAAGATATCAAGTTGATACACTAACTAGTTAGTGCCTTGAATCATGCATTTCCATTAATTCCCTCAAGTTTTGATCACTTGGTGAACCTCTGCATGAAATAATGATGCATAAAAAACATTTGGAGTTGTACATTCAATCTTTTGATTGCCTTATTTGTGTTTTAACAAGTTTAAATAGAGTGGATGAGTAATCAATTTGGGTACATCACCAACATTATCTTATATTTCCTTTTTAGTTATCTTTCTCTCCCTTTTCACTCTGGTCATTAGTAAGTTTTAGTGGAAATGAGTTAAGTGATACATCAAAGGATCTATCCTCATTAGAAATCCTAGAGATTTGACCCAAGAGTAGTTAACCCACAGCCTAGGGTTATTCCCATGTTGGACTCAATTTGAGTTGAGGACTTGAAAAATCCTTTTCTTAGCTAGGGTGTAATCTAGGTCTTAAACGGTTCTGGTATGCCAAGTGGGAATTTACTACATTAATCAATAATAAAGAGTTTTGATGTTCTCTTCATCAAATCAGCCTTTGGAGGCAAGTATTCAAACATCAATGGTGACTTTGAGTACTCATGAGTTGGTTTAACTAGCCTAACTAAGTGCCTAATCAACATAATTTGGTATGTACAATTAACCATCTTTTGATCAATATACTTATTCTCTACCTCAACATCACACTTATCAGGTAAATGATGTTTATGTTTTCCCCTCAAGTGGCCCTCAAACAACCTATCAGCCCTATCATGGACTTTTTCCTCCTCCTACCCCTACATATGACAAAGTTTAGCCTCCTTTGCATTTAAATTAATCTTATAATTCCCCTTATCAAGACTAGGATTAATCTTTATTGGGATTCAAGCAAGTATTATTAGTTTATATTGAGTTGATAAGGGAGATTGGTAGGGGTTTAGAGTTTTCTCTAGTCATCCCTATCCATGTTCTACAAAAGGCAAGGAGTACTCTTCAATTTGTCAATAATAGATTGTCATTTTCTGTGGGTGAACAATGGTCATCTTTTGATAATAAGGACATAGCAATGATAAGAGCCATGGTAAAAAATGTAGAAAGTGTGTTTATATCTTATGAAGAGAATTATGCTCATTTGAATCACTCTTATGTGTCCTCTCCCCTCCAAGATCCTCATGCTCAGCCTTCATGAGTTCCTGATCTGCCCTTAGTCAACCTTGTTAAAGTCCATCCTTATCAAAAATCAAAGAGGCAATACTAGACCAAGGAAAAACAATCATGAAAATCAATGAGAAGGTTAAGCATGGAAAAGAAATCCCCATTCATGCCATAGATGGGAGAAGGATCTTCTTGAAAATGTTTACAAACATGTGGGCATTAATTTAAAAAGTTGACTACCCACATCTTGAGAAGTAATAATTAAAAGGTTGGGTATTATCTATTGAAAAAGTGTTTGAGAAGTGGGAGAAAGAATATGTCAAATCTAAGATAATTAGTTTTCCCTCTCCTACCTCTATACCCATTCCCACTTAAGAGCATGAAGCCATTCAATCATGGATATTCTCCAACACATCCAACCCTAGCTATGGCATGCCCTCACTTTTGAGGCCACCATATCCTATAAACATTCAATAGGAATAAAGAGTGTCTATTCCATACTCATTTCCATCATGGAAGTTAGCTCTGAAGAGCATAAAGAAGGAGGTGTAGGTTGTGGAGTTCCAAACACCACTTCAAGAACCATCAGAGAAGCCATTAAAAGTCCCTATCGAGAAGGATACTATTATAAGCTGCAAGTAAGGTGAACTTAATCCTTCTCCCACCATCTCCCTCTTAGAGAAAGAAAATTTTCTATAAAGGATAGAGGAGGAGCTTGAAATCATAGGTGAACCTCAAGAGGATAATTCAAGTGTTTATGATGAGAACATCATGATAGGTATCCCACTTCATTCATAAGGGGAAGAATTAGGTTTGGACCAAACCTCTTAGCATGGCTTTGAAACTAATGAAATGGATCCTAATGAGGATAATCATCAAGTTTTAAAAAGATTAAACCTTGAATGGACTATTGAAGGTCAGTTTTACAAAAAAAAAAGAAGAGGAACAGAACCAAGAACCATAGGTTGGCTCACTTTAGGATGCGTTGTTAAATAAAGGTAGCCTTGATATATTAGAGCTAAGGGAAGGTAAATCAAACCTTGAGTAAGACAAATGTGTCTTTTTGGACCTTGTATGGTCAAATCAACCCTCATTTTCCATTAAAGAACAAGATGAAATATTGAGTGATGTTGATGAATAAGACATCTTGAGTGCTCAACTGATGTAGTTTGATGAGCTACCACCTTGTGTGATTGAGGAGGAACTTGAGAGTGAATAAATATTTTAATATGAGCATGTGATTCAAGGTGTAGATCCTAATCAACCCAAGATCATCTTGCATACACCAATAACTAAAAGGGATTTTGAAGAATTGTTTTATATCTTTGGAGCAAGCTATGTTCCTTTCCAAGGAGATTATGATCGGATCATGTTTGAGGAGCATAATGATGGAGCAAAAAAGTACAAGAGTGAGGTAAAATCAGATTTATCGCTATTTTTATTTACAAGAGGATGTCTTATTAGGTACAAAGCTTGATTATAAGATGAAAAGGAGTAGCCATCATAGGTTGTGCTTAATTTAGAGAATAATGTTGAACATCAAAAGGAGCAATATCATCTTGCCTATCCACTCCAAGATACTTGTATGTCCAATCAATCAGATTGGGTAGGTGAGTGTGTTCTTATTCTTATTCTTGGAGAAGAATATCACCATTATGTTAAATATTTACTCCTTCTCCATCTTTGGTTTTCTTCCCTAAAGCATGTAAAGCATATTATATTAGTGAGAATGGGTATCTATTTTGTATAACCATTAAATAGTTTTGTACGAGTTCCATTTTAATTGGTTAATTTAAGGTAAGTAGATTTTATACATTCCTCTAAGTGACTTGTGCACATTTCCTTTATGGTATATGTTCCCTTCAATAAGTGCCTTGGACATAGTTTTTGTTTTATTTTTTGTCCTTATTGTTTTAAGACGAGTTTTTCTTGAAAGTAGTAACCTTATACCAATTCAGATTAGTTGTGAATAAATACTTATGACTTCATACACAATAGATCAAATAATACAAATGGTTTTGATTTCCAAGCAAAGCAGACATTCTTCCCTATGAGTCTCTAGAGATGTTGGCCAATTTTGGCCTACATTAAAAAGCTTCTACCTAGATGGATGATCTAAACAAAGTTATGGATGGAATGAATGGTCCAAAGATCACAAATAGCATGCAAAGCTTGTGAAATACTTTAAATAAACTTAAAGTGTTGTTTGTAAAAATCCAAGATCAAAAGGTTCTCATGGTGTTTTAAGCATATATGGACATGAATAAATTTTCATGAAGTCTTATAATTTCATTGGATCCTTATAAAAGGATAACAATTCAAGCTCAAGCATAAAATAGCCATATCATCATCATACGTTGCATAAATGGATAGGTCAGTCTAGTTGAACACTTTATAAATAAATTTGGTAAATTAAAAAAGGTTAAAGATCACATAGATGTGAGGTTATTCATGCCTTGAACATTCTTTACAAATTTATTGACTTGAGGATTTGTCTATCTTAAGTTATAAGTATTTAAAGATGAACTAGTAGAGTGGGATGTGCATAAGGACCTCAAGTTCATGCCTCAAAAAAATAATTGTTTGAATTCAAATGTTCCAAGGATGAATGCATGACTAACAAGTGTCAATATTAGGATATCTCAAGTCAATATCTAATTACACGCATGAATTTCTAGGCCAATGGGCCTAAATAGATATGTGGTGTGCATTTAATCATACCAAAGTAGATCGATAATGACCATTAGGTCAATAAGTCAATGAATCCTAAGGATAAATATCTATCTACCAAGTTTCATGACTATAATAACTACCAGATAAATCAATTTTACATGTTCAAGCTATATAAAAGTAGATTGACAATGCACGTGAGTTCAAAGAGTCAATGCTCAGAAGGTCGAATGGGAGAATGTTATGTGGTGTAAGTATGTTAAGTTATGGAACTGATAGTAGATATCACAAAATAATGTAGAGCTAACAAGTGTCTTAATCTTGAGGGCTCATATTTAGATCAATGGTCGACATTAATATTCAAAATACAAGGACTTTATAAAGAACAATTATGACCTAGGTCAAAATAGAATTATGTCCTACAAGGATCATCTTATCACCATTAGAGCTTGGTCGAATGTCATAAGAAGATGAAGCCATATAGTTAGGGGTTGTCAATAGGATTCATTTTAAGAGGGCCTACTAGAAAACCTATTGGAAATACCTAGTGAATCTAGGAAAATTTGATTCATGGGCATGACAAAACCTCTTAGGGTGATGGTGAATGGTTGAATTAAAAGTATAAAATAAAAACAAGAACCAAAAGGATGACATTAACATACGCATTGAACATATAGATCCAAATATCTGAGCCAAATGGTTGAATTGAATGATTGATTAAAATGTCTAAGCCAAACAATTGAGTTGAATGGTTGACATGAATGGTTGAGCCAAACAATTGAGTAGAATGGCTGAGTAGAATGATTTCACTAAATGGCTAAGTCGAATAGCTGATTCAATAAATTAAGTTGAATGGTTGGGTTAAATGGCTGAGTCACATGACACACTAGCAGGTGACCTTTGCATCTGATCTGCTATCTTGTTTCCTAATTTCCACCCATGCTCCATAAATACTCACCTCAACCCTCATTTATAACATTTTAAATAATTAGTTTATCATCCCCTAGAGAGAAAATTCATTTTAAAACCATGGAAATAAAATTTATTTTCAACAACCTTCTATGCCCAAATGCATTGAGGATCGTGCAACAACTACATGCATATAATGGTTGGGTTTAGGAATGTAGCTTTACTGGCCTACTCTACATGCCAAAATATAACTATACATTAGGATTTTAAAAATGTTGATTTATTCATATGAGCTAAATGAGAAGATATTCACCCTACAAGTAGATTGTAGAACAATTTCATTTGGTACTTCACCACAAGATATTCACAATCTCAAAATTCTTTCATTTTGCAATGTAACCCCTATGAGTTCTAAATCAATTATGATAGATGAAGGCATAAATTTCTTAGTTAAAATTTTCAAATTGCACATTGACTGAATTGATATGTACATAAATTTGTTATTATTATATAAATTTGTTTGTATACTCAAAATTCAAGTTTCAACTTTTGTGATTTAAAATACTCTTTTTGTCTTTTATTTTAGATAGTCAAAAGAGGGATATCTATGTTGAAGATATTAGTCACCCTTTTTAAAAATAAATGGTTCAATTTTACAAGCCATAATAGTATTGCAGGGAAGAGCTATAGATATTCCCTATTGGGTAGTGTTTTACATCATCTTGACTACTTTCAAATATAAATTTTATTAGTGTTCTTTTATTTCCCTAGAATAAGACTTAAACTAAATTCTACTACTACTAATCCCAGTTCCACTAGTTATTACTCAAATTTTATTCTCACATTGTACTAAGAGGCCTTCTTTGACCTCCGAGAAACACATGGTCCAATAGTGCTAGATCCAAAAATGATGACAAACTATGTCTATGGATGAGCAGGAGGTTAGTTTATTTTTTCATTTTTTGATCTAGATTCTAGGGTTTAATATTTGTTTGTTTGTTAAATGATTACCAAGGTAAATATTAATAACTATTTAATCTTTCTTTGGTACAACTAATAGGTAAAAATGTGTGTCTCATGAAAATAATCTATCCTCAAAGGATAGTGTGTAACTACAGTTAGAAAATCTATGGATTCAAATTCTTCAAAATCATCCATGTAATCTTATCAATTCGCAACACATCCACTAGTTTTTTCAATATCCTCTCCATGTACAGGTTGGCTATTAAAAAATTAAAATGAGATTTTATTTTTCAAGACTCAAGTGCATTATTTTAGTGATTTGTTTTATTATTATAGTTGACTTGACAGTAATTTAGATGGTGGAACAACCACCACCACAACAAACAGTAACATCTATTGTGCCTTTTGGACCCTGTGTGGAAGGTATTTTACATTGCATATTTATTTTTTTGGATTTTGACTATTATTTTTTAGACTAAAATTTTATGTAATATACCAGCTCAAAACACCTCTATGGCTATCACTCACAATACAACATGTACATTAAAGGATATACTATCTCCAAATACAAGTAATAAACTTTTGATTTCAATTTTGCATATAACTTTGTTTTTTCAATTTATTATTTTCCAAAATAACTTCCAATTTGCAAGCCATCTTCTATCTATGAGGAACATCATGCCACCACCTCTGCCCCTAAATGGATTTCATCAAAGGGGGAAGGCTCTTCCATTAACACCACTACAATGAATAACAACTCAATAAATATCATGTTCTTATGTCCCCTCTTTCTCTATTGGAGGTTTATCAAGTACATAGGGATTGACTTCTTCGCCATTAATTGAGATAGATGAAGAATATATGGGGTTTGAAAGTGGCCTTGATGTTGAAACTACTTTAAACCCACGTGATTTTATCCAAGGAGAAGCAACACATGTTCATTTGACTATTCAAAAAGAACCTTTAAGCGCTTCACCAAAAAATGCCACCCCAATAGATAATGTTGTAAAGTATGATGATGCCTTTGCATCTTTTCCATTGAACAATTTGGTAGTAGATAGTTTTACTAATAGTCTTTAGGAGGGAGTAATTGATGAACAAAAAAATTTATGTGTGTGGGAGATTTGGGAAAAGGCCCTAATAAAAGAAATAAATGACCATTATCATAACCACTTCGAATGAGAAAATTTGTTTACATTGGTGCAATAAAAGTCCAAAAAGATTGATACTTTATTTGTCAAATCTAAATCTAGGTTAGTTAATGTTGTTAATACTTATAATAATAATGTGTTGACTATCATGCTTAATAGGTTTGAGAATTTGAATTAAGAATCCCAAGAATATTTTTATAAATGGGCAAAAGACATCAACCTTGTTGTAATTGCAAATGTGGAGAAGGAAGAAGATTTGGTAATGTATATTCATTTTAATCAAATTTCATGTCATTCTTAATTTTGTTCACATATAATTACATTACATTTTAAAATGTAGGAAAAATATGAGATCATGAAAAAAGACGCTGAGGTCCTCAATATACATCTAAAAAATGCTTGAATTTTTTTACAATTTGCCATTTAATTCAATGAGAAACTTGTTCTGTTGAATAAATGGAAAAATTCACTATGAAAAATCATTAAGGAGCAAGGGGAATCTTGATGCATTATTTAAGTATAATACAATTGTCGATCTAAGTCTACTTTTTGTAGGATATGCTAGAAAAGAGGATATGGAAAATCTAGAACGTCTTAATGTTGTGGCTATGGATCTTGAAAAGGCAGGGATATTGTGATAGAAGTGGCATCAAGGATGCTGTGATTTAGAAAGTAGTTGAAAAGTGGTTGAGAAAGAAGCTAAAAAAGTGGTTGAAAAACTAGTTGAGTAATTGATAATCTATTTTAAACTTTTATATATTTTAAAACAATGTTTTATTTTAAAATATAAATTATGAATTACAATTTCAAGTTTGTTTATGTGGTGATCAATTTATTGAGTTTTAATTATTGGATGAGCCACATAAATTTCAATTTCAATTTTAATTATATGATATTGTAAACTTGAATGGAGTTAGGCCCCCTTTTGATATTTCTTATGCACTTGTGAAACTCGCATGTCAATATAAATAGTTATTCCATGTTATGATAAAAAAAGACTCATTTTCTGTGGAAGATCTCTTTATATTTTTTTTTAGATTATTTATTGAGTAAATAATGATTTGAGATGCATTTGAGACCATTATAAAAGCACATTCATGTTTGGTAGAGGTATGTGTTGAAGATAGTATTGTGATATTCAATAATAATGAGGATTTATCAAAGTTGAAATTATGCATGATTGATTGTGATTATGAACTATAGAATACATTAACAGATTGTTTAATGTTATGAGGATATGTAGATAGATAAGGACTCATGAAATCATTTTTAGTCATATTAAAATTGGTATAAACAAGAGGTAAGGTCTTTATAAATCTATGAAAAGGTTATATTTTATTTGATCACTTTATTCTAAAAATAATCAGTTTTAAGGGCTCTAAACATTTGGAGAACTTTTTAAATATAGGATATCTACTCCATAGGAGTAGATAGCCTACACTTCCCTATAGGCAGGTACTATATATATATATATATATATATATATATATATATATATATATATATATATATATATATATATAGGTATTAGATAGGCCATATATATATATATATATATATATATATATATATATATGCCCTATCTAATATATATAGGTATTAGATAGGCCATATATATATATATATATATATATATATATATATATATGGCCTATCTAATTCCTATATATATATATATATATATATATATATATATATATATATATATATATATATATATATATATATATAATGAAAGTGGTATCATTGTTACATAGAATACCCAAGGTTTATGACTATGTTCTTACAATTTCAAGAATTAATAGAGTGTAATTGAAACCCTAAGCCAAAAAAGAAAAAGGAAAAAGTGATCAAATTAAAATGTAGGTTGACCAAAATGTTTATTAACTCTAATGTGAATTGTAAGTTATTGAAATTATATAGGAAGTTAAATAATGGATCATATAAAAAGTATGAAAAATATACATACTTTATAGAAGTCATAAATTGATAAAAATATAAGTTATGGCCAGGGTTATGAACTTGTACTTGCAAATAGATTTATTTTACTATGTGTTATATTTTAGTCAAATATAAGAACATGAAGACATAACTGATTTAGAAAATAAAGATCCACTATGTATTGTGACAAGGTCAAAGAAGATAGACAATATCATAGTGTATAATTGTCTGACGTTATAGCTTTGTCTAAACACACTATGAATTGGATGTAAAAATATGGGATTATTTTCCCCTATCATAAAACTTGTTTTGATGTAAGAAAAAAATATATCTATAAAAAATATGTATCAAAGACATAAAGAACCATATTAACATTCAATTTTCTCCCTCACATAATCATAATATATTAATATTTTACATTAAGCACTTAGTAAAAAACAAGGAAATGAATTTCATAAAATGTATAATAATTATTGCATCTTTTGATAAACATATGAAATTGAAATTTAGAAACTCTATTTCTAAAACTCTAGTAGTTGAAAGAATTTTCCATAAACCTGATCATCGATGCTGACATTTGCATCTGTTATGTTAGTGCCATATTTAGTGTCATTATTTACATCCTCTTTATTTGTCTATATATTAATGATGCCTCTTATTTTAGTAAGATAACTCTATGTTGCTATATCTCTTTTATATGGAAACATATCCACTACATAACATGAAACATATAATCTCAAACAAGTTTCTAAATTTCTATCCAATTTGTTTCAAAGTTTTGACTTTATGAACAATAATGCACTGAATACTCTTTCATCTTCAACTAAGCCCAAAATCATTATTTGACTGAACTCATATAATCAAAAATACTCAATTAGAATTTTTTGCATTATACTACTAGGTTAAAGTTTTTTTTTTAGTCTTGTACTTGCCCCATTCTCTATTGGTTCATGTAGAAGATGATATTTTTCAAATATTATAATGCTAAAATGGGTTGATTGGCATGTCAGTAAATCCTTTCCCAAAATACCTATAATTTCTACTCCATTTACCTCTATAGATATATATAAATGCTTTACAAGATAGTACATGTATTTCTAACATAAATTGCTAACCATATTTTAATTGTTATTACTGTTCTAGAAAATGGGATTGACAACTGTCATCGCCTCCAAAAAAACATCCATTTGAAAATGATCTCTGGACTCTATAGATAAGTTTTTGGAAACTCTACCTAGTTTCATCTATGTTTCAAATAGAGTAGTGTCATACATAATATGTGTTATGGGTAGTTATTTGGATTTAGCTCCCATAAGATCAAGTCTTTTGTAGAAAGTGTGCATCAAAATAATTTCTATCAATCAAATATTTTTATTCATTGATAGCCTTGATCCAATGATATTCCTTAGTTTCTTCTTCAAAATGTACAAGATAATGAGAGAATAAAGTAAGATTAAATGTAAATCTCAATTCTCTTCTCCTTTAAAATAAATTTATTTCAAACTTCTTATTTTATTGCCTTTGTACCTTGATCTTAATGAGGTAAGTGTAGGTTTTTATTCATTAATTCCTTGTGAATTAGGAGTAGGATGACTTGCAAGAACTAATGATTCATTTGGTATATAATTCTTTGGTGTTCTTAGCTATCCTGAAATATCTCCCTGTAGATTTCTTATTGGAGTACCTGTTGCATGTGAACTTGGTTGACTACCTTGCATAGCTTGTTTTTTTAATTCTTATTCTTCTTGAGATATATAAGTTATAATTTATTTTTCAATACTTCCATCCTAATATTTCCCTTCATTGAAATAGAGATCTCTACTAAACATTAACTTCTTAGTAATGGGATTATACAACTTGTAAGCTTTTAACTGCTCATTATAACCAATAAAAAAATATTGTTAACTTTTATCTTCTATTTTTCTTATTATTTATTATGGCACCTATGTATATGCAACACATTCAATAATACTTAAAAGTGAGATATATTTATCTTCTAGTCACTCCATGCTTCATGTGGAATTTTATCCTTAACAGTCCTTATAGAACTGTTTAAAATATATATTGTACATGAAACTATCATTGTCCAATATTCATTAGATAAGTGATTGACATTTAACATGATCCTATCCATATCCATGATTATTTTAGTCTTCCTCTCTACAACACTATTATGTTTTGATGTGTATCTCGTAATAAATTTCTTCTAAATTCCATGATACCTACAAAAATCATTTTTTTTTTAATTTATATTCACCACCTATGTCTAAACTAAGTACCTTTATATATAGGTCACTCTATTTTTTTACCATTGCTTTAAAATCCTTAAATAATTCAAAGGCTTAAGCTTTCTACTTGAGATAATATATCCAAGTTTTCTATTAAAATCACCAATGCACGTTAGAAAATATAAACTTATTCCTAATTTTGGAGTCTTCATAGGTCTATATACATCAATGTGAATAAGCTCCAATAGTAGCTCTGCTTTGTAAAACACTCCCATTGTAAAACTTTTGCTATGTTACTTTCCAAAGATACAAATCTTACATGAGCTTAATGTCTTCTCAACTGGTCATAATCCTCTCACCATCTAATTATTTTGTAACAAACTCAAATCTCCAAAATAAAGATGTTCATACCTTATATTCCATAACCAGGCTGGATATAAATAGGATACCTTATATTTTCCCTTGGGATCATATTGGCTTGAATTTTAATGCTTGATTTCAAGTGCAAACATTTGGTTCCTTGTCATTTTAACCTTTGCAATCAGCCTATCACTTGAAAATCTATTGAGTATAGTGCACATGTTATCTTTAAAATATGCTCTATAACCTTTTTACCCAAGATGCCCAACACTTATGACATTATTTTTCAAACCTAGCACAAAATAAACATCTGAAATATAATTTATTTCACCATGTTTCATAAAAATGTTAATCATATATTTACCCATAATTGATACTTTACTAATATTGTTTAGCTTGAATTTTGACTTCATAGAACTATCTAAGATTTGTAAACAAATATTTTTTTCCTATCATATGATTACTACATCCACTGTCTAAGAACTAAATATCACTAGAAATCTCTTGAACAAAATGAATGTAATGAATGATGACTCAGAATTACTTATAAATACATTAAAATTTTGCATTTTGTTTACCTTCATCTGCATATTTTTCCACTTGTATTAATGAGACTGCACGTTTGATTTATCATACATCTGAGAGTACTAATGAGGCTAATTACACCCTCTTAAATTATAAGTATTGATGTTTTTACTCATCCATTCACATTGATCTAAAGTACTCATTCCATCTCTTTTATTATTATTTCTACATCTTCCTATGAATTTTAACCTTCCTCTTCATCTAATTATGCTAAATGAAACCTATGATTTAAAATAATTCTCTAAAGAGGAAGTATTATTTATGTTCATTATGGATTTTTGAGATAATAGAGACCCCATCAACTCATCAATAGATATTTTTGTTATATATTTAAAATCTTCAATAACAACAACAATAGAATCAAACTTATGAGGTAGACTCCTGATAATATTTTTTTAAACATTTCGATCAAGTATTTATTGTTTATAAGATCTAATTTGATTAACAACATTCATAAATTGATTCAAAAAAAATTATCTACCAACTCTGATTCTTTCATCTGAATATTCTCAAAACGTCCCTTAAGAGATTGTAATTTAACAACTTTGACATTAGTGGTTCTCTCGTAAATTTTTTCCATAATATCACATGCCCTCTTGGACCTAATTTATACTACAACATAGGGAAGATAGACCCATCCATTACATGTTGAAAAAAAATAGTGTTTTGCATTTTTTTTCTTAAATTCTCTAAGCTAGTCTCTTTCTCCTCATGTCAAACCCTGATAAACTACTTGATTTATAGGATCTAAAAATCTATTCAAAACTAAATCCCATACATCTTATGAGAAAAACAAGTTTTTCATCTTGATTGAACAAAAATAAAAAATTTTACCTATAAAAATTGCAATTTAGGGTTGTGTTACATTGTTGTTTGCTACAACGATTTGCTAGAAAAAATCAATTCTATATTTCTCCTATTGATGTTTCAGAATGAGTATAAATTGATGGATTTAAGTGCCCTTATCTCTTTTGGATTATATGGTGACATATTTATTGATTTAATCCCTTAGTTTATTATGAAATTAAGACCTATGAAC
Organism: Torreya grandis; assembly: GCA_037957365.1. NCBI lineage: Eukaryota > Viridiplantae > Streptophyta > Pinopsida > Cupressales > Taxaceae > Torreya > Torreya grandis. The sequence continues at coordinate 136,124 of JARHVA010007602.1, read as the reverse complement.
TAGATTCAATTAATTGGATAGGATCTACCATTTTTTAACTCATTTCTTTCAAAAAATTTAAACCCCTCAATTCTTCCTTTAATGGCTATGATGGTACTTGGAATCCAAAACATTTTGTGTTAGTGGATAACATCTTCCTGACATATCAATGACAAATCCTTTGTCTTCACTCTCTTGCCGATATCTTTTTTATGATCTACGAGCGATTCATATGAAGCAATATTTTTATTATAAGCTACATCTTCGAAAATTAGTAGGATTTCCTTTTGAAATCATAATCCCTTAAACTACTTTAGTTATGCATACCTTTATCTTCCAACACTAACATGGGTCCTCCAACACTTCTACTAACTCACTTATGCCACACTAGTCACCTACATTATTCCATTCTTCTATTCAATATCCAACTCCATCTACACCTCTCGGTATTATACCATAATGAAGGAAACTAATTTTTATTCCACTTGATTATATATTTTTTACAAAATCCATGATTACACTACTACAAGGCCTGATTATAGAAATTTTACAAAAGCCCTGAGATAAAATTTAGAGAAAAATTGTAATTTTGTCTCTAATTTCCCTCTGTTTTTTTTTCAAATTTTTCATAACATGTTGAATTTTTATTGGGAGTGGAAGGTAGAGAACCAAGTATGGGAAGGGAAAGGTGTTCCTAATTATTTTTCATTGCACTATTTCTCTATTGGTTGTATGAAGAAGCCATGTATTTATATTTACCTAATTGATTGATCTCTTTCTTCAACATTAGATCATATTAAATAGTAATTTTTCATTAACTCTTCTTACAATTTCATATCATATATGTGTATATATTCAATATTCACAATTCATATTCTCATTTTCCTATGTATGTTTTCCTTTTCTCTATACCCTTGTTCTTGTAGTATTTTGGAATCCTATGTATGTTTAAATGATCTATAAACCTATTCCCCAATTAGCTCCTGTCATTACACCCTTGTTCTTTAAATTTCCTTAGGCCTTCACTAGTTCTACAACCATGTTGTGTCTTTGTCACTCAAGAAAACTCTATAAAAATGGATAATGATTTTTTAGCTAAATGGGTAATAACTAATCAGGACCCTGATGTAATAGGAGTAGTGTCTCTGATAGTAGCAGTAGGAGTAGACAAAATCTTGTTGTGGTAACTAAGCATGGTATATCATACCAACCCCATCATCAACATCTCATGATGACTTTCCTACATGATAGGACTAGCCAAGCCTCATCGATCAAGAATTAGTTATTGTATTGTACTTACTACAGTTATCATTAATGATGTACCATGCTTATGCTAACTCCTTACCAATAATGATTTCCTTGGATTTATCATTAATCAAACCATCATCCATGTTCTCCTCACCACTTGAAATCTCCTCTTCCCCCATCAAATTGCCTAGTGCTGAGGTTTACTTTTTTAAATTCTTTATTTTCTACGGTCTCAAATTTTGAACCTTTGAACTTAGAACATTAAATGAAATTAGTAGAAGTGTTGAAATTTTAATTTTTAATCCCTAATCTTTAAGTTTTGATTTGGGTTAGATATTTTTCTACCTCCAAGTGTTGGTGTTGTTCATGATGTGCCTGGTATGGTCAAATCTGTACTTCTTTTTACATTTTTAACATATTTTGAGATCTTTGTTTTCAAGGTCTTTTAGATTCTTGAAGTTGAATATTTTTTTATATAATTTTCTTTTTTCCCAGGCATTTTTATCTTCTCCCAAGAATCCTTACTTCATTTTACATTCCTCACATCTTTTAAAATCTTTACTTAGTGAAGTATTTTAAATTCATGAACATTTGACTAAATTATTTTATCTTCACCCAAGCATCAGTGAATGTTTTACAATAAAAATATCCACACCCTTAGCCCATAAGCATAACAACCTTCATATGTAATTATTAGAGTATATCAATAGCCTCTAGGAGGTTATAGGTTTTAGTTTGGCTGGTCCTAAGGAATTTAATGTTGTATGAGAGTTGGACTAGGAGTTTTAAACATAAATACATGTGAATTGAAAATATTTTAGAAGCCCTAAAGTATTTCATTATGTTTATGGGAGGTTTTTGTTTGAGTCCCCATTGGCTGATGAAAGTTTAGCACTAAGTTTTCCTAAAGTGGTATAGATGGTAGAATAAATATCATAAAGAATAATACACTCATCTTAAAATAATGTGATCCTCTCTCTATTTAATTATAATATATAGGGGTTTAATACATATTCTAAAACAAATTAATGTAGGGTGCCTACAAAAATGACTTAATTGCCTAGGAATTTGATTCCATGGTACCTAGATCTACTAAACTAAATGACTAGTATGTACTTGAAATATTAGCATTCTCACCACTTTGAGTGACACTATGTAACTATATTTTGTTAGTATGATTCAACCTCACAACTTGTCCAAATTGACTATAACAACTTGATAATCTAGACTATGGGTCCATATTCACATTAGCCCTCCCACTCTTCTAATTTAGGTCTAGTACCCTCTCTACATAATCTTAGGTAGGGAAGAGTGTAGAAGCGATCAGGATCTTAAATATCCTTCTATGGTCAATATGGATGATTCTGTATTGGATCTAAATCTAGCTAACATCTTTAAGGTGGAATATTTTTCCTTTACTTTTTATGAATTAGTGATGGAGATTTCCAAAGAGATTCTTGAAAGGGAGATTTCAAATGAAAACATTTATTGCATGGAATGAAATAAGGGATTTAGATTTTTTTTTTTTTTTTTTGTATTTTGGAAAAGAGGCTTTCAATGGAAAAAATTATTGACTAGTTTATATATTCTTGGCCTACGATATTTGTTTCGTAGGTTTTCCTTAGAGGAAACTATGTCTTCTTAGTGGAATTTACTTATGGGGATGACTCGATCAACTCCTCTAATGTTTTCAAAATTCATAGGTTGCCTACACTAGAATATCCAATTGTGCTCTTTTTATCCTTGTGTAGAGCTTATTTAATTGTGCCTACACAAGTCAAAATAATTTTCCATTTAAATGTGTGTGGTAAAATGTATTAGAAACAAGAAATGAAAAATAAGGGAGGAGGATTTTGGGATCAACAAAATGTATCTCAGACATGGATCCCTTCAACTTATCCTATCCTTCCAATTCCTCCATATTCCTTGGGTTATTGCCCTTAGATGATCATTTTGTATGCCATATAAGAAATCAAAAATGTTTTAATTTGTTTGCTATCTTGATTTGATGATACCTAGTAAACTTATCAAAGGAGTATTTACTATTTAAAAATGAAAATTAAAAGATTCCCTTTTAATTGTATTGATGTTATAGCAATATCTACAATTTTATATTTTATCCAAATTATTTTTTAGGGCTCTTACCATGGATGATTTATTTTCCAATTTATGAAAAACACTTTCACACATTCCTTCATTTATTACTTGGAAACACTTTAGGACTTTGATTTAGTTATGATGTCTAAAAATAAAAAATAAACTTAGAACATTTATCTAACTATAATTCAACATTACTGGAATTGTCATTGTAATCAAAACATTGTATAGGATCTTGATCTGTTTAGTATATTGATTCTTTGTCATTGTCTTTTTATTTCTAAGAAACACATTGACACATTCTTACATTTATTAATTGGCCACACTATCATCATACTCATCCAAATTAAGTAGGTTAGGCTAAGCATAGAACATTTTCCCAAGCCAACTCCATAGTGCCTTGTCTATAAATAAACTAACCTTAGAATAATCATTATTGTAACTCTTTCATTAGGCTCAAAGTGATTATTTTATTTACAGTTTACGTTAGAGATTCATTGTCTTTCACCACTAATATCTTCATTATGAGTGTTCATCATCATTTGATCATGATTTAATTTTATCTCAATGTTCTCCAATCTTTTTCCTTATTAGTTCTCTATTTCTTACAATTAGCCACACTTTTCTTATTTGTATTGCCCTTAAATGCACCACTCATAAATATAAAAGACTGAGAATTACCATTCTCAATGGTTAAATATTACATTAACCTTATCATATTGGCCACAACTAAAAAAAATTTATGATACATAGGATTTTATGACAAATGCTAGCCAAAAATGTTCTTCAAACACTCTAACAAAAATTTAAAAAAAATAATCAAAATATTTAGTTTATAAAACACCATACAAAAAGACAAAAAGATCAAAACATGGAGTCAAATTTAAACCCTCTCCATCATGATATAACATATATAAATAATTAATTATAAAGTAATTGTCTTTCTTAAGCTACATGGTTGTCCATTTCCACATTTTTTTTCCAAATAAAAATAGTTTATGATTCAGAAGGGTCAAGGCCACAACACTCATGGGCCATTATTCAGTTTGGGACTTTGATATATTTTCAAAAACTCATGGAGTTCCAATATTATGTGATAATGAATATGTTGATTTATCTTTATTTTTATGGATACATTGTAAAATTTGCACTATGTACTTGTTCTAAGTCCACCAACTAAATATCATGACATTTAACATTGAATTATGTGTATGTTTTGTGGTTATTTAAATTTTTTGCTTATTTTATGCATATTATGTGGTTATTTTTTCCTATTTGTCTATTTTTAAAAAATATTTTTCTTATATGACCATACCCAAGCTGTATCACTAAGGTCAAACCACTTCTGTTACCACCACTAAAATATCAACCCCTAAACACCAAGGGATGTTTGATGGATATATAATAATATTTAATTAAAATAAAATATAAATGGATTTGATGAAGACCAAGGAGGGGGATGGGCTGATGGTTATGTGGTAGTGTTTTATTAAAATAAAATACAGCTAGATTTGAGAAGACCGTAGTAGATGAATTAACAAATTTTGATCTAACTATGAAAACTCTTTTAAGTTTATGAATATTAAAACTTTTGTAATTCCATGTTTAACTGTCAAATGTTTTAATATTTGAAAGATAATTTTCAGTGGGTAGATGTCTCAGCATGCTCTAGGTGAGTGCCTAGATATGAGATTTCCATGTAAAAATAAACCAACGTGGATTTAAAATATGTTAAAGAGGTATATTAATATAAATAAACTACAATACTTAGCTGATGACCATAAGTACAAAAGAGGGTATAGGCTATAGAGTTTATATTTTCATGTAAAGATAAATTAAAATAGTTTAAATTAGGGTTAAGAGTTCCATTGAAATAAATTACATCAGTTTGTGACTTCATTGATAGTCATAAACCTAAAATAGGTAGATTTTTATGTTAAAATAATCAAAGAAACTTTAGAATAGGGTAAAGACATTCATCATTATATAAATCACATACCTTTCTGATTATATTGATAATTATAATTGTAATTGGATAAAGTTTAGAATTTTTTTAAACAAAAAATTTCAGGATTTATATGTAATAAATAATTCAATAAATCATTGTTTTTACTATTCAAACTTAAATTTTTAGATAAAATAAGATTTATATGAAAATGTTTTAAAGTTTTAATGTGTGAATGTACACATGTAATTATCGAGTATAACAACTTTCACTATTCTTTATTTATTTATTTTGATTGATTAATGAGATATTGAATGAGACACACTATTTAAAACACAATTAATAACTTTAGTTCTAGAACTATTTATCCCTAACATGATAATCCTATGTCCCCCATTATAAATTACCTAACTGTTGATGAGATTTAATCCTGACTTTATTTATTCTTTACTGGCTCTTGTTTATCAATCTTTCTCCAAGTACAAGTCTTACCATCTTCACCACATAAGATTTAAACCATTGCTATAAATGAAAGGTATAATATAAATTTTACATTTTTTAAAATAAAAAATAACTATATTACATAGAATATATATAAAACTATACCTTGGATATTGAATGGTATATTAAATTATCATTTTCTTTATTGAAAATATTATCCTATAATTATTTTTTATATAAAAAAATATACACTATAATTCCTATAGTCACACCTACAATAGAAATCAATAGTCCCACCTACATCAAAAAAACACCTATAGTCATCACATATTAGATAATTTTCACAAGCAATGGTGAGAGAACCTTTATGATCAGTAGAATTAAACTAGAATAGTGAAGCTAAACCAAGCACCCAAGACATTTTTCTAGTGTAGAAGTAACTACCTACTCCTATTACAACTAGAGGAGAGTGAAGATTATTTGAAAACATTCTAATTTTGTCCTATTGAAGTTAAACTATTTTCAGCAAACATGTATATGTTTGGATGTATATAAAACTAAAAAAACTTAATGTGTTTCTCCTTCCCTATTGAATCTTAAATTTTCAATGGCACATTTTGAAGTTCTAATTATATGCATGGTAAAGATGTTACTAACTTTGAATATTTAATGATGCAGATAGTTTTCCATGGGAATGATCATTTGTGACATGACCCATTAAAGCTACCAAATGTTTAAAAATTATTGGCTTATTCATTATAATTTATACTTTCCCTTTCAAAGGGGTGTTGGTTTTATCTCATATCTCTAATATAATACATTGGGTGAGATTTTTAGTTAGTGATCCCTTGAAAGTTAGTGCCCTTAGTTAGTGTTCCCTTGCAGGTTACTATGGATTAGGCAGAGTAAAGGGCCATGAATTATACCTATAAACTAGAACATGTCTATATCATGTATTGAGAGAATTGTGTTGTAAAAAATATATTATATATTAGGCATCCACATCAATTTTTTTTTTTGAGAGATCCAAACATAGGACAGCAATGGATGGTTGGACACAAACTCCCTTTGATGTACCCATTATTATATAGTGATATAATAAGACATTAACCTAAGATATCATTAGATACACATCTTAAATTCACTCATGGATTTGGGAATATGATAACTTTGAGCATAATCATGGTAATATCTAAGATAAATATATAAAACAACCCATAAATGCAACATAATATCCCATGGTTATCACTTTGCAATAAATGGAGCTAAAATTGTGACATATAGAGAAACATTGATAATGAAACCACATCAAGAAGACTCTTGAAATCTGTAAGAAATCAAAACACTATCAAAAGCATGTTCTTCTAATATGTTTTTCAATAACTACAACCATAACCAATCACCTAACTTTACATAATAGAGCCTTGTATCTAGGTGACTAGTATTATGCCCATTCTCTAACTTTTGAGGGGTTCCTTAGTAACAAGTATCAGACCACTCTATTTTCTAGTTATGATAATGAAATATTACTATCACATAATGTTCACAACACATAGGATTAATCATATACTACATCAAGGCATTTAGGGATATGTATCTTATAGGTGGGCTCATTGTGCATATCTTACACAAACTTCCCTCAAAAAATGATGAAAAGTCTTGTTCCATGCTAAATTTGGGACTACTTTTGTGGATAATTTTACTTGTACCATCTTCAAAATTAGTTACCTATTATATTATCTGATCTACTCTCGGTAGTGGAAAGATGGAAGCTATCAACTTAAAGTCTTTAATAAGAAATTCATTGGAGCAGACAATGGTAAAGGAGGAATTTTCAATGTAGTTTCTTTAAATCCCATCACATGGGAAATATTTTAGATCATAAATAATCCTTCTAATCCAAAAATGGTTCTTAACAAAGCTTTAAATGAAATATGCATCTAAGTACATGGTTTTTAATATTACTTACTCATAAAATTTGAGGCTTTTTTATTAATGGAGATTATGTATAGGAAACATCCCATAATCAACTAACAATTGACTTTAAAAGTGAACTAGGGTAGGAGAATAACATTGTGACATTTGATATGACTATTGTCAGAGGGGGAATGTAGGTAGAGTATCAACTCACAAACAACTTTGGAGATAACAAAGCAGAAGTCTTCAATATACTACAATTTAATTATAACACTAGTAAGTTTAACAAATAGATATTTGTATTTGACATTAGAGTTTTGTTCATGTTATATGATTGATTTTATTTATCAAGAGCATCCAAATACATTCATCAAAGAGAGTGTTTTTTCTTTCCTTTCCCAAAAATGGATCAATGCCATGAGAATTATAGTGGGATGGTGGATTGTAAGTGACCTAAATCTACTAGCTCCTTTCATTGGTGAATCTATTAAAGCACTAGATAATAAATTTTCTTGGGCTAAGTATACTAATTACTCTTATTACAATCTAAAACATAATAAAATTGAACTTTTGACATGTAATAAAATAGGAATATGGTACCTAATAATTCTTACACTAGATTTATCAATGCTAATCTATATTGTGTAGAACATATGTAACATATTTAACCATTTTCTTAGTGGATAAACTCACCATGATCCTAGGCTCTCTCAATTTGATGATGTAGGAATCATAACATTAAAGGTGTTCTAGGATCCCAAAATAGAGATGAACAGAATGGTAGCAGGGATGGATATATTGAATGGAATTCATAAGAAAACATTGGTGAAAGCATTTTTTAATTGATTTTCTTGCTTCCAATTATGCTTAAATGGAATTCATAAGAAAACATTGAATTTTTTTAAAAGACATTTATGCTTATTGTAGCATTAAGGATTCATTTAATTTAAAGGGAAAATGAAATGAAATCACAAAACCCAATATTTGAAAGGTGTAAATATCATAAATCACCAGGTCATGCAATGTCTCCAAATTAATCTCTTATAATCACAATAATTTTTACTTGGATACTAGCTATCAAGAGGAAATTGTAATCATTAACACAATAATCATATTCTAAAATAGGTATAATAATATAACTATAATTTAACAAAGATGTTGAACAATATTTATTCCTTTGGATGGTCTCCTTAAAATTAATATTTAATATTATCTCATCAATAAACATGTCATTCATTATTTATTATTTTGTTATGTGGTTTTAGGTATGAAAATGATAGGGGTCTTTTAGAAATTGAGTTGTTGAACAAACCATGATCTAATGTCTTAGTAAAATCTACATCACTACATTATTGAGATTATTGAGATGAACTTGGTGTTTTGGATCCATAGGAAAACATAATCAACCAACATGAAGAAACTCCATCTATGTTAGGCCATGTCTAAGGTATGCCATATGAGAACACAATGCCCCTATTTTGGGCCTTCACGACTGATAATTTAGTCTTATGTTTGCTAAGATGCATGAAGATGTTATCCAAACAACTTCTCCACATAAATGTCGGGCATCAATATTTCAATGGATGACCATGGTCAAGAAGTCAGCTGGCCCATGACTACTTATGTGGGCCTTGATAAATGAATGTGATGGTGTCACTGAGGCAAAGGTGATCATAGTGGAGTGACGAGATCATTCCAAATGAACCAAACATGTAGGAAGTAAGGCAAAGGAGCTCCTACAGAGCATGAAATTGCTTCTTTTGATTGCCAAAAAGGAAAGACTCAACTTATCAATGCAGTTTTCAATCCATATTGTAAGGAAATCAAAATTGAATCTGAGATGAGCAATCATATCCCTAGAAGTGTGCAAAGCCTATTAACAATGTCTGGCCTTATAGTTTACTCTGTGATGCTTAATTTTGTATATGTATATGTATGTTGACAAATGGGTCAAATCATTCAATCTCTAAACTTCAGCCAACTCAAAATAAGCATTGTAAAATTTTACAGATTGATGTTCATCCATCTCTCATTCTAAAGGGTTAACGACATTCATGCTCCATTTTGTATTTTTATTTTTTATATATATAATAAAATGCTTGTACACCCATAAGTTGTGGGCACAAGATTATTCCATTTGAAATTATTTTCTACATTTTTTTTATAATACTAATCCTTAGATGTTTTAGTATAATTGTTGATATTTATCGATTTGTTGTGCTAGAAGAAATTTAGTGTTTTTTTTTATTTCATTAAATTTATTTTGTCTCTCGAGAGACAATAGTTGAGATTAAAATGACACTTTCTCTTGAGAAACAAAAATTATATTGTCTCTTAAGAGACCAAAAAAATAGTATTTTATATGTCTCTTTAGAGACAAAAATAATATTATCTCTTGAGAGACAAAAATGATATCTCTCAAGAAATAAAATAAATAGTATTCTTTATTGTCTTCGGTGAGACAATAATTAAAGACATCTACTTTAAAAAAATATTAAAAACAAATATACAACTTTTTTTGGTCTCAACTAGAAACGATTTGTTGAAGTATTGTTTCCAATATTATCTCAAAACACCCCCATTTCTTGTAATGTTAAATATAAAATAAAATGTAAAATTTAAAAAAAAAATACAATAATTTATAAATAAACCAAAAATTTTAAAAAAAAGAAAAAAGAAAAAGAAAAAGAAAAAAAGAAGAAAAAAAGAAATACAAAAACAAAAATACAAACTTTAAAAACAACTTATCGTAAGAGCTCGAAGCTGAGCTTTAAAGCTTGCTTTTAAAACAAAACTATCGGTAGAGAAATTAAATACATATTCTAACACAAATCCGCTCATCGTTATACTTTAAAGTGTGAGGCAATGTATATTAGTTACAATTCCATGCATCGCGCTTACCATATATTTTTAATTCCAATTAAGGTAAATATAGTGTGGCATATTTTTTTAGCATAAATTAGAAAATCGTAATTTCAAATATCACCTAGAGACACAAGCATGTGGCATATTAAATATGCTACAATTTGTAAAACATAATGATAGATGCTTCTCTCTTTTTCCTGTATGATGTGATCTATGGTAAAGTGAAGAAAAAAAGCCTATGAATTTCTCTAGCGATGCATTCGTCTGCCAATTCTCTTTACTGCATAATGCACAGAGCATCTAAAATTTAAGAATTCCTTAACTGCCTCATTGTTCCCCATTCCTATCTTTCTTAGTTTTCTGAAACATCGATTCAATTTACTTGTCTGTAATATTGTCATGGTGGCCACTTGTTGATAGGCAAGTATTAATATCTCCCCCATCTTCTTCTCTAATAAGACGTTTGAGAAGTTTAGATTTTTTAATATTAATAATGATTTTTTTTTTCAGATAGAAAATATTTTAGATTTTTGGAAAGTCAATTATCAATACTATGGAAGACTTTACCATTCGACCACTATCACCGTCACACGTATTCGAGAATTTATGTGGAATTACTGAGCACATGAACC